>CM050166.1:8527873-8567115 GCA_027410445.1 Discoglossus pictus | reverse complement strand
GGGGCCATTAAGGTTTTATGAATGAAATAAACTGTCATCTTCCGATTTAATTTAAAAGTTTGTGTAATAGGAGTTTCCTTGCAAAACAGGTGTAAATCTTTGTGTCATTCTAAAACCAATTAAAAAAAATAATAGTGGGTGAAAATGATAGTCCTCTTGGCCAACAAACAAACTGATCTGATCATGGGTCAGTACTTCGATAGACTGGTGATGCAAAGGTTAATATTTACCACTCTTGTGCCTCTCGTCCATCTCCTCTTTGTCTGTATTCCTCTTGTTCTGTACCCCCAGACCTGTCGATCTTTTAAATCCCAAGGCGGATTTCAAATCTGTATCTGTTCACCTCCTATCTGTGGAGGTCCTGTTCCTCGATGAGCCTGTATTATTGGACCTAAAAAATCATGGTGTCATGTTTGAGTCTGTTTGTTAGTTTTGTTTCCATCATCAGTCAAGTTCAGTAGATGAGTCAGGGGTAGTGCTTATTTCTTTATAAATACACTTCTTCTATTATGCTTATGAGACCAATCAAATTCTCTGCCAAACTCAAAGTCCTTGATGTCACAATTGAATTTCTCTTTTTACCATATATATCTCATTCTTTTTTATAAAGTTCAATCTTCATTCCTTTGTAAGCTTTCGTGATACACCTCGGATTCTAATTTTTGAGTTGTCTTTTTGAGATCTGTTATCTCCTTATCTAATTCTGTCAATTATTTCAGGTCTCATAATAAGAGTTGTAAGAAGTGTCTCCGAGCAAGTGGTTAATGCCTGTTCCCACCTTTCCCTATATGATTCTAAGTGTAGTATGAAAATATTGTTTTTGCCTAGATCTTTATCATAGATAAATTTTTGTTCCAAAGTCTCCATGAGTTCATCACACCTTTCAGTTTTTTGTCAATCATTTACAAATATAATTAGTCTTCATCAATTCCTTTTAGATTATCATTAAATATAAATCCCAAATGAGTGATATTGCAATTAAGTGAGAACCTGGATTCCAAAGAGAGATTTCCTTTTTGAACTATTTACAGACATAACTTAAGTTAAACATTTCATGTAGATATTTCATTTAATTATCATCTGGGTCTATCTGGGTCAGTGAAGCCTTCAATAAAGGAGATTAAGGATTTTCTGGACCAACTCAACCTGCCTTTTTCTACAGAAAATCTTCAATGGTTAAAGAGGGAAATATCCGTTGAGGACATCAAGCAGGCTATTTCAAAACTAAACGTCCATACTTACCACTGGTTCCTATGCATTTGTAAATCACTAGTACAAATTGTTTTCACCAACCTTGACACCACATTTTAAAAGGAATGTTTAATAAAATCAAAAATAATAAGACTCCCCCCCCCCCCGAAAGCTGCAAAAATTATAGTAATTGAAGTTCAACCTTTTTTTTAAGATCTCCTCTGATCTGCAATTTGCAGATTAGTTAATTATTAATCGACAATTGATTATTTTTTTAAATCTTTTTGTAATTAATAATTGATCCAGAGGAAGACAAAAAAATAAATTCCTTTCTGACCCCAGATACTGGCGATTTTGGATTTATCCCTGGATCAATACTTCCTAAATTATCCAGGATAACCCTGTATTCCCTTTTTTTTATTAGAATTTTTAAAGTTATCTATCGAATCCTCTGGTAGAGAATTCCACAGATTAACCACCCTTACTGTGAAGAACCCTTTTCTTTCTTTAAGGTGGAATCTTTTTACTTCTAACCTCAAAGGATGTCCTCTTGTCAGTTGAAAAACTCTTGGCACAAAAAGCTCCCTGGACAAATCTTTATACTGACCCTGGATTGTATTTATATAAGGTATTCATATCATCCTCCTTAGATGCCTTTTTTCTAGAGAAAATTAAGTTTTTATTTGGTTAGTCTTTCTTCATAACTTAGCCCCTCCATTTTATTGCTTTCCTTCTATGCCCTTAATACATGCTAATATTTTATTTGCCTTTGCAGCTGCTGATTTGGCTTTGAGCACTGTTACCTCTGTGGTTTTCCACAAGCACTCCAAAATCCATTTCCATATCTGGTACACCTAGATTTGCTCCATTAAGATTATAAATTGCATGGCTATTTTTCCTTCCCAGATGCATAACTTTACATTTATTCATATTAAATCTCATCTGCCATTTTGATGCCCATTCCTCAATTTTTATGTAAATCTCGTTGGAGGGAAAGCACATTATTATTTGATTTAATTCACCTTGCACAACTTCATAGTCATCAGCGTTAATGGAGACCTACACAATCCAATCCTACCTCTCGTCAGTAATAAATATGTTAAAAAGGATGAGGACCTAATACTGAACCCTGAGGAATCCCACTTAACACATTAGTCCAATCGGGAGTATGTTCCATTTACAACAACCCTTTGCTTCTTGTCTTTTAGCCAGCTCTCAACCCATGAGCAGATATTTACTGCAATTCCTGTATCTCTTAGTTTGCACAATAGTCTCCCATGTGGCACTGTATCAAAAGCCTTAGCAAAATCCAAAAAGACTACATACACTAAGTTGCCTTGATCTCCTCCTCATAGAAACTAATTAGATTTGTTTGACATGACCTATCCCTCATAAATCCATGTTGACTTCTACTTATAATCCTGTTCAAATAGGCATATTGTTGTATATTATCCCTTTAATTACTCTTCTAAAAGCTTCCCCACTAAATAAGTGAGGCTCTCTGGTCTATAATTCCAGGATTTGCTCTTGCTCCCTTTTTTAAATATAGGTATCACATCTGCTTTTCTCCAGTCTTCTGATAGAAACCCTGTGTGAATCTTGAAAAATGTAAATATAATGGTTTAGCTATTACAGAAACCAGTTCCCTCAGTACCCGTGGATGTATTCCATCAGGACCCGGGGCTTTATTAACATTTCAATTTTTTCAACCTCTCTTGGATTACTTCTTGCGTTAACCAGTTATTTGTGGTGAAGGTAGTGTAGCCCCATTATGTTGCAGTTGTACCCAACCACTGGTACCTCCCTTGTAATATACCGAAGAAAAGAACCTATTTAGCTCATCTTCCTTTTTCTAGTCACTAATTTTCAGACAGCCTGTGTCACATTGTAATGTTCCTGTAGCTTCCTTCCTCGCCTTCATCCCATTAATTTACTTTAAACAAAATAAATAATAAAAAAAATATATATATATATATATATATATATTAGGGCTAGTCTTACTCATACTCGCAATTTTTCATTTTCTATTTTAGTCAGTCTAATAGCCCTTTTGCAAGCCTTGTTGTCTTACTTGTACTCCCGAAAAGCAGTCTCTGTCCCCTCTTGTTTGTATAATTTAAATACCTGTTTTTTACTTTGTATCTTGATCTTTAAATCCTTATTAAGCCACATTGGATGGGTTTTAATCATTTTACTTTTATTCACACTTGGTATATGGTGATAAGTATGTACAATTAGTAAGGATTTAAATGTCCATTTTATGTTCATTATTTTTCCCATTCGTTCTCTGTCCCAGTTTATACTTTGTATTGCTGCCCTTAAACCGTTAAAATTAAGATTTTTTTACCCTATGAGTTGTTAATTCATCTCTTATACCCTCTACACTTTCTACCCCATTATCTATTACCTAGTCTCTCCTCCCCCCACCTACTAGTTTAAAACAACTCCTCCAGCCCTTTCTACTATCCTAACCCCTTAGCACAAAAGCTCCCTCCTCATTAAGTGCAATCCAATGCCTGCTATCGAGATTGTACTGAAGTGAGAAGTCAGCCCCCAGTGCTCTAAAAACCCAAACAGTCCCTTCGTGCCCCACATCTTTAGCCATGCATTAACCTCCCTAAGTTCCTTCTGCCTCCCTGGGCTAGCACGTGGCACTGGTAGTATCTCAGAAAATACTACCTTGTAGGGCTTTGCCTTCAGCTTATTACTGAGTTCTCTAAAATTAATTCTTTAGTACACTCCACCTTCCACAGACTTTGTCATTTGGTACCAATATGTACTGCTGGTTCATTTCCAGCCCATCTCAATAGTTTGTCTACCCGATCCACAACATGCCGAACCCAAGCACCCGGGAGATAGCAAATAGTTTGATTGCTGGGATCTGGAAGACAAATCACCCTGTTTACCTTCCTAATAGTCCCCTACCACCAAAGCCTGTCTGTTGCTCTGCCTATTCTCTCCTCCCACTCCTCCGGTAGAAATGTTCTCCCAGCTGTTAGAGGGAACAGCTCTATCTGGCATCGCCATTCCTGAATGGACATCCCCAACAGTTTCACTCAATCTGGCAAATCTGTTGGTGTTTGCTAACTCAGAACTGGCCTGCCGCCTCATGTTCCCCCTGCTTCCCCTTCTAATTGTAACCCAGCTACCTCCTAGGACATCCTCACTAGCCCCAGCTCCACCCTCCATGCTAGGCCCAGCTTAACTGAGCTCAGTGAGCACCAACTCCCTTCCCAGTGGAGCAATATCTCTAAGTGCTGCAATTCTCCTCTGCAGTTCTCCAATTTCAGCTTCCAGAGAGGCAACATACTGACATACCTTACAGAGGTATGGACCCTGGATCCATCTGTTCCTTTTTTTTTTTTTTTTATTATTTTTATTTTCAAATTTAAAATCTCCATTTACATAAATAATACCTTACATATTATATACACAGCCAGACAAAAATACGGGAGGCATACATTTGTGCCCTGACATTATAACAATAATCATAAGAGTGTAACTGTTCTTTCATGTTTATTGCTATTAATAGACTTTAAGTGTATCATTGTATTAAACTTACATATGGCTATGAATGAAATCCAAACTTTAATATTTGGTTGAATATTCTTCAACCTAATGGAGAGATTAACCAGTTAAACTTCTCTCTTAAATTACTTACATATCCTATCACACCCTTTCATTCCACTCATATTCTAGCCAGCTTGGTGAAGGTAGGGAGGAAGAGCCAGGGAGGGATCGATCTGCCAGGGAAGATATGGTGTCTTCGTGAGATTACCCTGTAGAGGTTACTTAAAAATTGAGTCCCAAACTACCCATTTTACAGGGTCTTGTTTTAGCTGAAATGCCATATTAAAATCTCTCTCTAGTTCCCTATTGTATCCCATCATGGCCAATATTTCAGTTAGTTTTGGAAGATCCTCTTTCTTCCAATTTCGTGCAATTGCAGTTTTTACTACCTGAAAAATTTGAGTCATAAACGCTTTATTTTTTATTTCCATCTTAGGGGGAAAAATATTAAACAAGGCCATCTGCGGTTTTACTATCATTTCTGTCTTAAATATAATAGATAAGTATTCAGAACATTCCTTCCAAAGATGAAGGGTTATAGGGCATTCCCACCATATATGGAACATATATGCAGATTTCCCACAGTTCCTCCAGCATAATTTTATTTCTGGTTTAAATGGTATAAAGTAGATTTTGGAGGGAACCCAGTACCATCTATTAAGTAATTTAAATTGAATTTCTCTCTGGTTTGTATTTTTAACAAACCTATTTAGAGATTTTAAGGCTTGTTGCCATGACTCTTTAGGTATCCTTAGCTGCATATCTTTAGCCCAGAGGTCCATAGGTCTAGTTGTATCCGTCTGTATTTGCTTATAAATGATCTCACTACACTTAGAAATCAAGTGTCTAGTATTTTGGGACTTTATTAAAATTTCAAAGTTGTTTAAGCTTTGCCGAGTAATGTTTTTATTTATATTCTTCAAAACTTGTGAAATTTGATGTGAAGTGAACCAAAGTTTAGTTGATATATTATATTTCAACTTTAGCATGTTATAATCTAAAAATGTTCCTTTTTCTTTATCTATAATGTGCCCCAGTAGATATATTCCTTTGTCTTTCCATTCTGGTTCTAAGTAGATATAATTCATGCGTGCTAATGTTGTCAAAGGAGTAAGTTCACTATATTGCTCTATGAATTTACATTTTTTGTTCATTTTTATCCACTCTTTTACCATTATAGTCAAAATAGTTGCTCTCGGGTCAATGTATGCTAATGCTAGTTTTGGAGTGAACAATAGAGCATTAAGGTCGATATTGTGTAGCATATCACTTAAAATCTGGTTCTCCGGGTGAGTGGAAAGAGGTTGACTCCACTTTATATATTGCGCCAATTTAATTGCTTCCTGATAGTGAAAAACCATTGGGTATGCAATGCCACCATTTATAAATTTTCGACTCATTATTGCTTTTTAACTCTGATCTGACCGTTCTTATTAATATATCTATCGATCATCTTCTGGAATTTAGCTGTCCATTGGCTTGAGATTGAAAAAGGGAAAGATCTAAATACATAGTTAAGTTTAGGAAAGAGAGACATCTTGATTGATGCAATTCTACCAGAGAAGGATATTTGATTGACCGGCCAGTTCTCAATAAGCTCTTTAGATGATTTATATAAATTGTTCAAATTGGAGGTTTGAATACTTCTTATATCATCACTAAAGTTAATTCCCAGGTGTGTAAATCCCTTTGTGTGGGCCAGCTGATACCTACTAGTCAGGCGCTCTTCGTCTTCCTCTGGAATATTAACACTTAGTGCTTCAGATTTCTCTATGTTTAATTTATAATTCGACACCTTACTGTAGTTTGCAATGATTTCCATCAGCGCCTTCATAGATATATGAGGATGCTCCATATATACTACTACATCATCCGCGAAGAGGGAGATCTTGTATTCCCTTTTGCCTACTTTAATCCCCTTAAAGTCCGACGAAGCCCTAATAGCTATAGTGAGGGGTTCTAGGGTCAAAGCGAATAAAATGGGAGACAGCGGACAACCCTGACGGGTTCCATTTGTTACCATAAAATAATCTGATTGTACCCCTTTCCCCAAAACCGATGCCGAGGGAGCCTTATATAGGGCAGCTATAGCTTTCGATGCAAATGAATCAAACCCATATCTATGGAGGGTCTGCATCATAAAATCCCACCCTACCCTATCAAAAGCTTTTTCAGCATCCATGGATAGGAATAGGGTGAGGGTGTCCATCTGTTCCAGTAGTGTATACAAATGGCCGGATGTACACTGAGTGAGGCTGCCAATAGACTGACTCATAATTGTCTACAAAAATTCAATGGGAAAAATAAACAAGAATAAAAAATATATTTTGTATAAAGCTTTATTAAAAAAAAAAAAATATATATATATATATATATATATATATATATATATAAATATATATATATATATATATAAATATATATATAAATATATATATATAAATATATATATATATATATATAATTTATTGGGTTTTGTTTGGGCTTTAAACTACGTTTGCAGCTCAAACTGTTTGAGTGCTTTACACTCTGTGTTTTGTTAATCAAAGAATCATTTTAATAGTATATAATTTAAAATAGAAAAAACGCCGTAAAGTGTTGACTAAAAACACACTTTAAAATATGAGTATGATAAACTACCTAAATATGGAAGTGATGAATAAGATATGCCTCTTATAATGATACTACTAGATATATTCTCCTTAGTGAATGTTATAATCTAATGTTATAATGTAACTAATCTAACTGAATAGATCAAAACAATGGGCATTCCATACGGTAGGTTATCCTCATATATAAAATAAAATCATTAATTAACCTTTCTCAAAAAAATGAAAAAAGGATAACAAAGTGATTTAAAAACAAATATTAGGCTACACCTTTATACTGGGATTGGAGCCACTGTATTGTAACAGAAAATATATATATATGGATTTATCTATATAGAGTACCTTCTAAGTCGCACTTTAGGAGAAAGGATGATACTTTCTGAATTACTGTATGTCACCTCGGAGGGTTGTTCACTAGGGACAATGCCCTCCAGATCCTATAATACAGATAAGGTATAAATGCTGTTGCTATATGTCAATAGTATTTAATACATAAGACAATGCAAATAATTCAGTGCTATAAACAAAAGGTACAAAAAATTTACAAAAGATAAGTTACCATACCATTTTGTAGGCTCAAAAAATACCCAGATAAGGTGGCCAGGTGTAAGCTCTGGCTCCAATCCCAGTATAAAGGTGTAGCCTAATATTTGTTTTTAAATCACTTTTTGTTATCCTTTTTTCATTTTTTTGAGAAAGGTTATCTAATGATTTTATTTTATATATGAGGATAACCTACCGTATGGAATGCCCATTGTTTTGATCTATTCAGTTAGATTAGTTACATTATAACATTAGATTATAACATTCACTAAGGAGAATATATCTAGTAGTATCATTATAAAAGGCATATCTTATTCATCACTTCCATATTTAGGTAGTTTATCATACTCATATTTTAAAGTGTGTTTTTAGTCAACACTTTACGGCGTTTTTTCTATTTTAAATTATATACTATTAAAATGATTCTTTGATTTATATTTATATATATATATATATATATATATATATATATATATATATATATATATATATAAATATATATATATATATATATAAATATATATATATATATAAATATATATAAATATATATATATATATAAATATATATATATAAATATATATATATAAATATATAAATATATAAATATATATAAATATATAAATATAAATCAAAGAATCATTTTAATAGTATATAATTTAAAATAGAAAAAACGCCGTAAAGTGTTGACTAAAAACACACTTTAAAATATGACTTCTTTAAAATATGCAACTTCCCAGAATGCAGTGTAATAACTGTTTTTTTCTCGGAACTCTGAGCTGGAAGCAGGTTTTTTAACTTGCTTTGGACATTCAAGTGTGAACACAGATGTACTTTTTTATTTACTGTACTACTGTACGGTGGAGGGCTTCTATCGCTCTTTTTGCCCACCATATTATAAATGATTGTTGTGGTGAACTACCTACTCATAATTTCCACAACACAGGCTGAGATCCCGCTCCATGCTGATGATAGCCAGTAAGCTTGAAACATGTACATGGATTGGATACTCAGCCTGTGTTTATTCCAACCTTGGCTTTGCATTAAAGCTGTGTAATACAGCATGCATAAGCTTAAAGGAAGCCATGTTTGATGATGGCTACGGAATGAAGAGCGAGGCATTTGTGGACATATTTGTATGTCCCAGCTCAACTTCCCAGAATGCAGTGTAATAACTGTTTTTTCTCGGAACTCTGAGCTGGAAGCAGGTTTTTTAACTTGCTTTGGACATTCAAGTGTGAACACAGATGTACTTTTTATTTACTCTATTAAATATATATATAAATATATATATAAATATATATATATATATATATATATATATATAAATATATATATATATAAATATATATATATATAAAATATATATAAATATATATATATATATATATATATATATAAATATATATATATATATATATATATATATATAAATATATGTATATATATAAATATATATATATATATAAATATATATATAAATATATATATTATATATATATATAAATATATATATATATATATATATATATAAATATATATATATATATATATATATATATATATAAATATATATATATATATATAAATATATATAAATATATATATATATATATATATAAAATATATATATATATATATATATATAAATATATATATATATATAAATATATATAAATATATATATAAATATATATAAATATATATATATATAAAAATCAAAAAATAGCAAGAGAGAAAAAAAGGGGCAACTAATAATAGGATCTAATATTGTATACCAATGCTTATATGCTGGAAAGTAGAGAAAATACATATACATTTATGAGGGACTGTAATACATTAAAAAGACCGAATTATTAAATAAGCCTGGGAACCCAGTCATAGAATGACTTTGGAATGTACAAAAGACATAACAAGAAGGCCAAACCATTTTTATTCTAAAAACTCTCGACGATACCAACGAAAAATGGAATGAAAGAAAAAAAGGAGACACAGTAGTACACCAGAAAAAAATGGTACACCAAAAAAAGAGGGGGAAGAGAAGAAAAATAAAGGAAAATGGAGTGCTTTAGGCACTGGGAAGCTAGCTGTGTAAGCATTTGAGTGATATAAGGATCAGGCTCAAGGACGCTTCACATCCATATGAAAAATTGATTCTTCACAAGAAATTGATATAATAGTGCCTATAGAGTAGAATACCTTAAATTATATAATATTATATATTATAAAGTGTTCTGCCACTGAACCTAAGCAGTGGTCTCACTATGTATACAAAAGTGAAAGGATGTACAGATAAACTCCAGAGAAAAAAACCTCCAACACTATAGTATCAATATTTTACATATTTCTAATATTTATGAAAATCAGGCACACTTTCCCTTAATATAGTAAATGGATGTGCATATAATATAAATGCACTACCCCTTTGAATGTTTATAGACAAATACAAGCTGCCAATAACAGATCTGACAATTAAGTAAAAGTTGCCATTAATGTGAATGTATGACTCTATATACCAGTAGTCACTAACCGATCTGAAACAATCATCCTCATTGATATAACGAATAAAGCATACCAGTTAATTTGGCAAATCTTGCTGGATATAAATATGCATAAAGGAAGAATTATATGCAGTATTGTATTCTATAAACATCATTAGTCTTTTAGAGACTGGTGAGTACTGGTTATTGTAAAAATACTGCTATCATTGGCAAACTCACGTATCCACGAGTCTTCTCCTGATCAAACCCGATGCATACACGATACGAGTCCTCGGCATCTGACATCACTCGTCAGTGATGCTCAGAATCCGCTCAGCACCCGGAGGACAATCGCTCATGCGCAGTTCGCACCTAGCGCATGCGCAATGAAACAATGCACGTTTCGCCATGTCAATCGCTTCCTCACAGAGCTGTGCTTCTGCATCTTCTCTCCTTCCTTATATAAAGTGGCCTGAGTGGCCCTTATCAATTAGGAACAAATGTAGCACAATATTGTCCCAATATTAATGATGCAATTGTAATTGAGAAAAAAAGTTATATACAGAGGGATTATTATATCTATCTTCCCTATAAGGCTAATACTACCTTAAGTGTGTAAATTAGACCCTAATACTGAGTATATGGTATGTGAGCAGTACCGTGATGATAAAGCTTATCAATTTAGCAGTGCTGCATGTCACTGGGAAAATAGAAGAAATTAAATTTTTATCATATATCAATAATACATTCTTAGGAAAAAATGGCTATTATATTGATCATTAATAAAGAGGAAAGAAAAATTATATACTGAAAAGTATTAATGGTGGAATAGGAAATTCTTTTGTTCAATGCATAATTCTTATAAAAAAACTGTAAAATTGATATTTTCGTTTTTAATCCATTTGGGGCCATAGTATTGAGAAGAAAAATCCATTTGCTCCCTGCTCAAATAAGACCATTTTCCAAGTTACCTCAACGAATGCCCAATGATACGTGCTGTACCATCCAACATTTGAGTTCATAACATTTTGAATTATGATGTTTAAGATATATTATACATTTCTTACACTTACTTTTTTGCTTTATAAATCTGCCCTCCCTCTTATTTAAACACCTACACTTTTACTAGAAGTGTCCGCAAGCTCACAAGTTTGCCCCTTCTCCTCCTGTTTATATAAACTTCTGCCTACTCACCTGGACACAATTAGTGCACTCTGCAATTTATCAGCCTTTACTTTGATACCAAAATAAGATACAGATCTGTCTGAATGTTAAAACAACGTATCTGATCCCAGACATTAGTCATATTTGTTATCAATGGTGCACAATTAAACCATTTAGTTAAGGAAGGTTTGAGGCGAAGATAATGTATAAATGGGAGGAATGACTAGAAAACTAGGTTGATGGAGTTGTGGTAAGTGTTGCAGAATTAGTCCACAGGCTAGATGTCTGAAAAATGAAGTCTATGTTCCAAAATAGTACCCTTTGGTACAAAAACTAAAATCTATCCCCACTTTTTCTTTTACCGGAAATATAAGCAGATACATCACCCATATGGCAAGTTAAAAAGGGATGTGCAAATTTGGAATTAAGTTACTGATTTTAATATAAGAAGGAGTAATGGGAATCACAAACTTGCTTTTTATGAAGCTCTGACTCAAACCTAAACTCCAAACAGCCGTTTGTGGGCCGCGTAGGGTGTCGTCTTTGTCATACCAACATGACACAGCCGAATTTTGGCACTAAATTCAAAACAAAACCAGGTACTACATCACTGATCAGTGTTTATACTAGCAGTAAACATCTGTTATAGTAACTCTGTGCCTGATCTCAACGCTAAAAATAAAATGTGAAGCACACCATTATAATGGTATCTAGCCTTCCATTAATAAAACAAATATCTCTATAGTGTAAATTAATAAAAACAATGATATAGATAAACATGAAATAAAATAATTGATAAATTACTAATAGATACAAATCTGAATATATTAAAGGGGTATTCCAACATTCATAGTAGTTCATACCTAGTAAACAAACTAATAATAAATAAACTATTAAATAAAATATGTACATAAGTATTTATATACGTATACATCAGAGTATAAAATCTCAAAAATAATAGTTTTGCCACAAAACAGTTACTGGAATATGTAATACTAAATATGTACTCCACTAATAAAGATTATGTGTATATGGATATATGTATAGGCATTAGTGATGTCGCGAACATCAAATTTTAGATTCACAAAAAGCGGACCCGAACATCCATACCCGGCGAACCGCCATAGACTTCAAGGGGCAGGCGAATTTCAAAACCCACAGGGACTCTATCTGGCCAAAATAGTGATGGGAAAGTTGTTTCAAGGGGACTAACACCTGGACTGTGGCATGCCGGAGGGGGATCCATGGCAAAACTCACACGGAAAATTACATAGTTGATGCAGAGTCTGGTTTTAAGCCATAAAGGGCATAAATCACCTAACATTCCTAAATTGTTTGGAATAACATGCTTTAAAACATCAGGTATGATGTTGTATCGATCAGGTAGTGTAAGGGTTACACCCGCTTCACAGTAACAGACCAATCTCCCCGTTTAATGCACCGCAAACAGTCCCTTTGCACAACCGCAAACTCCCCATTTGCACAAGGTTGGATACCAAGCTAGCCATGTCCCGTTCCTTGTCCTCACTGATGTCATTGAAGGTCTCTTCCTCCACCCAGCCACCAAGGGTCCCCGAAAGGGGACAACAAGCCACCTTCCTCCTCTGACTCCTCTTCTTCAGACTCCCAGAGTCTGGGGGCTTCCACTGCCCAGCATGGAAGATTATACACAGGTCAGAGTCTGGGGGCTTCCACTGCCCAGCATGGAAGATTATACACAGGTCAGAGTCTGGGGGCTTCCACTGCCCAGCATGGAAGATTATACACAGGTCAGAGTCTGGGGGCTTCCACTGCCCAGCATGGAAGATTATACACAGGTCAGAGTCTGGGGGCTTCAACTGCACAGCATGGAAGAATATACACAGGTCAGAGTCTGGGGGCTTCCACTGCACAGCATGGAAGATTATACGCGTTGCCTCTGTCTGTGTTATTATAAGGTGTGTACTGTTAAATAGTACTATTCCTGACGGTTTAATCCCTGTTACGTCCACTATCAGGGGACGTGTATATGGCATGGATTTGGGGAGATGGAAAAAGATGCTTGGTCGTTCCTCCCACTTCAAATTTGGGGCACTGCGCGTGCAATCTAAGGTGCCACCAGATATGAGTGTCACTGTGCACTGGCAAAAGTTGGCAGAGTAGATGCAATAGGCTTCACACACACACCTGTAGGTAGGCAATTGCTATTCAATCTATTACAGTCAAAAAAGTGTTGTTTTATGTCAGTGAGCACAATATGAGCTGTGAGCCTGACACAGGCAGGCAACTGAAATTAGATTACAGGAAAAAAAATGGTTTTCAATGTATGTTACACCACCAGGTATGAGTAGTGAAAATAAGCACAATATAAGCTGTTAGGTGTTAGCCTGTCACACACACACACGTTGGCAGGCAGGCAGGCATAGATTACACAAAAAAATAAAAAAAATAAATGATGTTCAAAGATTCCTCAATGATAAAGTATAGGGGGCGAACCGAAAAGCGCATGTGTTCGCCGTTCGCGGCGGACGCGAACATGCGAAAATCGCCGCGAATAGTTCTCCTGCAAACTGTTCGGGACATCACTAATAGGCATATGTTCTAATACATTGAGATAATGGATATACTAAAACCTTTAACCACACTACAGTTTATTAATAGATATATGATGTATTATATGTCTACAATCCCATTAAACATTACTCTTACTCCTACATAAGAGGGGATTATATAATATGGGATATTAACCTAAAACAAAGTGATAAATATTAAATACGTGTGTGTGTGTGTATATAAATGAGTATACCGTGCTTAGAGTGGTATAATATAGGTAATAACTCATATCTTAAAATATACATCTGTGAGTAAGCCTAACTAATATTATAATGTAGGTTCTTAAATAAGGGTCTATTTAAAATGCTATTATGTGCTAATCTGAGTTATCCACACTGTAATTGCATATGACAGGTGTTAAAGGAAATTTCAAGAAACTGTATTGAACTCCTATTTTTGTAGCCTATAAATACATAATATATTGGATTGTATGGAGAGTAGTAAGTCTAGAAGAAGCCTACATAATAAAAACAATATATGTCGTATATCTGATACAGATTGTTTTAATCTTGACTCAGGAAGCCAAATAATGAGTGGAGAAACGCATTTTATCTTTTGGAAATTTTTTGTATTTCTTACGTTGTACGAATTCTGAATAAAGAGAAGTTCTACTTGGAATTTATTATAATCAGAGCATAATTTTTGTGGTAAATTCAACACATGAACATGTACATACAGTGATAGTATATTTGTATACAACACTATCTGATTATTCAACATCATTCCCGGGAGACAAGACCGGCAAGTAGTCCCAAATTATGATCAGAAGACCAAGTATTTGCAATCTTTAATACCTCATAAATATTGAGGTATATAAAAAGGTAAGAGTTCAAATAATTGATTTCCAAGATTCACAAACATTTAGTTACACGCTAGAGTATTGTCCCCTGAAGAAATATAATACAAGCCCAAATACATAGATTATTGAGACCAACAATTATACAATACACAAATTCTTTAGTGTATTTCTGAAAGCACAGATTTTTACCTTGCCATTATTTATTTATTTATTTTCCAGACAAAAGAATACAAGTACAAAAGCAGAACGTAAATACAAAATACAGAACAGACAAACAGTCACGATTCATAACACACTTCTGATAATACTCTTTCTTCCCTCCTTTCCCCTCGTGTTTTCCTCTTAACGGGGGTAACTTATACCTCCAAACCATATTTAAACAACATATACATTGTAACGGAACCCATCACTGTTTTACCCTGTTTTATGATTATTATGGTTAAAATATGATCCTACTATTATACTGCATGTATGTTGGTTTATGCTCTGCAGAATATTGTCCCAGA
Source organism: Discoglossus pictus (assembly GCA_027410445.1). Lineage (NCBI taxonomy): Eukaryota > Metazoa > Chordata > Amphibia > Anura > Alytidae > Discoglossus > Discoglossus pictus. Next base: position 8,551,661 of record CM050166.1, on the reverse strand, counting down.
CATTTGCAGCTACTTGGCATGGGAGATAATCCTGTTACAGAGACTCCGCATAAGATAAAGGAAGTCTATTGTATACAGTGTTTTCATTCTCAGATAAGAACAAAGAAGTGTAATTGAATTAATGTCTGATTGTATCAAAGTGCCAGGGAGCCTCGGGGAGGTGTGACCAGACCTATTGTTCTCTTTATGTGTATTGTGTGGCCAAATATGGGCATGTGTATTGCCTGTGGGAAGAGATGGGTATAAATATTTCTGCAGAACAAAATAAAGTCAGTATTCATTTGACTCCCAAATTGTGTGTCGTCCAATATGGGAGGTCGGGAATGGTGAAACTGTAGTGCCTCTTGGGTATTTGACCGTATACCAGCGGAGATATTGGACTGCGTGTTCCAGCTCCGTTACATACATATATGTACATATATATATATATATATATATACAGAAAAAAATATATTACATCTGTCTCCCCTATATTACAACTTAACTTCTTTGGACCCAGGGCTGTGAGTTCTGTTAGATACTTTGACAGATCTTAGCCCCTCTCTAATATTTGCATCTATAAATATGGCTTTTTGCCATCCCCCCACCCAAAATTAATTCTAACATTATGTGAGAGAGTTTTCCGCTATATAGGGACTGGGGTCTACCCTCTCTTTCAGAGAAAGGTCTATTATTCTTTATCGCTTCTCTTTCTTAACTATCTGCCTTCCCACATTTTTCCCTATATTTGTATTTTCAGTAAAGACGGCTGTATATATAGGAACAAAACTTTTCCTTTTTTACTCATACCCTTTTTTTCCCCCTTTCCTATGAATTCAAGGTATGCCCCCGTTTAACCTCGTTATATTTACAGAATATTTGACTATTATCAAAAGGAAATAAGAGAAGAAAAGGTAAGAAAAAGAAACATATACACCATTCACACTGTACCAGACCGATGACCTACCAATAAGTTGTTGCTGGAGAGTTTGGATTCCTAATCTACCTATTATATAGTTACATAGTTACATAGTAATTAAGGTTGAAAAAAGACTTTCAGTCCATCAAGTTCAACCTGTTAAGATCTCCTCTGATCTGCAATATGCGGATTAGTTATTAATTAAATTATTGATTAAATAATTATTAATAGTATAGTATTGGAGAATGAATAAAGAGTTAGTCCATCAAGTTCAACCTTTTTAGATCTCTATTGATCTTTTTAATTTGGAGTATTTATTATTATTGTTAATTGTTAATTATTGTTAATTGATCCAGAGGAAGGCAAACATAAAAAAAACCCCATTGAAACTTTGCCAATTGTCTCATAAGGGGAAAAAAAAAGCAAAATTCCTTCCTGACCCCAGAAACTGGCGATCAAATTTCTCCCTGGATCAATATTCCTTGCTTGTTATCTAGGATAGCCTTGAATGCCCTCTTTATTCAGAAATATATCTAACCCCTTTTTGAAGTTGTCTATCGAATTCGCTGTCACCACCTCCTTTGGTAGAGAATTCCACAGTTTAACCACCCTAACTGTGAAGAACCCTTTTCTGTGTTTAAGGTGAAATCTTTTTTCCTCTAACCTCAACGGATGTTCCTCTTGTCAGTTGAAAATCTCTTGCTACAAAAAGTTCACTTGACAAAGCCTTATATTGACCCTGGATGTATTTAAATAACGTAATCATATCTCCTCTTAGACGCCTTTTTTCTAGCGAAAATAAGTTTAATTTTGCTAGTCTTTCTTCATAACTTAGCCCCTCCATTCCCCTTATTAGTTTTGTAGCCCTTCTCTGTACTTTTTCCAGCTCTAAAATGTCTTTTTTGTGAGGTGGTGCCCAAAATTGTACTCCATATTCCAAATGAGGGCGTACTAGAGATTTGTATAGTGGCAGAATTATATCTTCTTCCCTGGCTTCTATACCCTTCCTTAATACATGCTAATATTTTATTTGCCTTTGCAGCCGCTGCTTGGCTTTGAGCGCTGTTACCTAGGTGGTTGTCCACTAGTACTCTCCCAAATCCCTTTCAATATCTGATACCCCTAGATTTGCTCCATTAAGATTATAGATTGCTTGGCTATTGTTCCTTCCCAAATGCATAACCTTACATTTATTTGTATTAAATCTCATCTGCCATTTAGCCGCCCATTTCTCTAATTTATGCAAATCCTTTTGTAGGGAAAGTACATCATTATCTGATTTTATTACCTTGCACAACTTAGTGTCATCAGCAAAAATGGAGACACTACATTCGAGTCCTACTTCAATGTCATTAATAAATATGTTAAAAAGGAGAGGACCCAATACTGAGCCCTGAGGAACCCCACTTATCACATTAGACCAATCGGAGTATGTTCCATTTACAACAACCCTTTGCTTCCTGTCTTTTAGCCAGCTCTCGATCCATGAGCAGATATTTACTGCAATTCCTGTATCCCTTAGTTTGCTCACTAATCTTCCATGTGGCACTGTATCAAATGCCTTTGAAAAATCTAAAAAGACTACATCCACTGAGTTGCCCTGATCCAAGTTCCTACTAACCTCCTCATAAAAACTAATTAGATTGGTCTGACACGACCTTTCCTTCATAAATCCATGTTGACTGCTACCTATGATCCTGTTCAAATAGACATATTCTTGTATTCTGTCTTTTATTAACCCTTCTAAAAGCTTCCCAACTACAGAAGTGAGGCTCACTGGTCTATAATTCCCCGGATTTGCTCTAGATCCCTTCTTAAATATAGGTATCACCTCTGCTTTTCCCAGTCATCTGGTAGAGACCCTGTAGTGAGCGAGTCTTTAAAGATTAGATATAATGGTTTGGCTATTACAGAACCCAGCTCCCTCAGTACCCTTGGATGTATTCCATCAGGACCTGGGGAACTTTATTAACATTTATTTTCTCCAACCTCTTTTGTATTTCTTCCTGCGTAACCCAATTATTTAGTGAAGGTAGTGTAGCCCCATTATGTTGCAGTGTCCCAACCACTGGTACCTTCCCTTGTATAAACCGACGAAAAGAACCTATTTAGCTCATCTGCCTTTTCCTGGTCACTAATTATCAGATGGCCTGTGTCACATTGTAATGGTCCTATCGATTCCTTCCTGGCCTTCTTCCCATTAATATATTTATAAAATATTTTTAGGGTTAGTCTTACTTTCCATTGCAACTGACTTCTCATTTTCTATTTTAGCCAGTCTAATAGCCCTTTTGCAAGCCTTGTTGATTTCCTTATAGTCACATAAAGATGCCTCTGTTCCCTCCTTCTTGTATAATTTAAATGCATATTTCTTTTTCCTCATCATGATCTTTAAGTCATTGTTAAGCCACATGGGATGTGATTTACTCCTATTTATTTTATTTTCCACATGGTACATGCTGATGAGTATGTTTATTTAGTAAGGATTTGAATGTTGTCCATTTATTTTCAGTATTCTTCCTGTAAGTTCTTTGTCCCAGTCTATATGTTGTATTGCTGCCCGTAGCCCATTAAAGTTAGCCCTTTTAAAATTTAGAGTTTTTGTTGGCCCCTTACAACTCTGTTTTTTGTATTCAATCTCAAATGAGACTGTGTTGTGATCACTGTTCCCCAAGGGTTCCCCTATTTTTACATTTGATATTATATCAATATTACTTGTGATGACTAAATCCAAGATGGCCCCATTTCTAGTAGGTTCTTGTATTACCTGGGCTAGATAATGATCCCTGAGTGTACTCAAGAACCTGCTCCCCTTAGCTGAGCTGCTGGTCTCGTTTATCCAGTTTATATCAGGGTAATTAAAGTCTCCCATTATTAGAACTTGCCCATGCTTAGCTGCATTTCCAATCTGTAACAATAATTGTATTTCCTCACTTTCAGCTATATTTGGGGGTTTATAGCATACTCCCACCAATATGCATTTAGAATTAGCTCCTCCACTATTTAGCTCAACCCACAAGGATTCAATGATGCCGTTAGTGCCAGCATAAATATCTTCTCTAACTATAGGCTTAAATTCAGGCTTAACATAAAGACAGATCCCTCCTCCTCTTTTACCATTTCCCCTATCTTTCCTAAATAGGTTATAACCATCCAGATTAACAGTCCAGTCATGAGATTCATCCCACCATGTTTCCGTAATGCCTATTAAGCCCCATTTTTCTTGTACTGCTAATATTTCTAGCTCATCCATTTTCCCAGGCAAACTTCTTGCGTTTGCAATTATACACTTTATGTTGCTATGGCTCTGCTGATGTGAAGTGCCTGCCACTGTATTTGAGGCCCCTATTAATATCCCCCTACTTTCTATTGTAACCCTCCCCCCTTCTCCTCCCCCATGGGTAAATAATTCATCCCTTTCCCCTCTCTACCCTATTTACCCCAATACTTCTATATAGTCCCTCCCCCCCACCTACAAGTTTTAAAACTCCCCCAGCCGTTCTACCATCCTATTCCCTAGCACAAAAGCGCCCTCATCATTAAGGTGCAATCCATCCCTGCTATAGAGATTGTACCCAAGTGAGAAGTCAGCCCAGTGCTCTAAAAACCCAAAACCCTCTGCACTGCACCACTTTTTTAGCCACGCATTAACCTCCCTAAGCTCCTTCTGCCTCCCTGGGCTAGCACGTGGCACTGGTAGTATCTCAGAAAATACTACCTTGGAGGTCCTTGCTTTAAGCTTATTCCCTAATTCTCTAAAATCATTCTTTAGGACGCTCCATCTTCCACTAACTTTGTCATTGGTACCAATGTGTACCAAGACCGCCGGTTCATTACCAGCCCCTCCCAATAATTTATCCAACCGATCCACAACATGCCGAACCCGAGCACCCGGGAGACAGCAAACTGTTCGATTGCTGGGATCTGGGTGACAAATTACCCTGTCTACCTTCCTAATAATAGAGTCCCCTACCACCAAAACATGTCTGTTGCTCTGCCTATTCTGCCCTCCCTCTTCTCCAGTAGAGCTGTTCGCCCGGCTGTTAGAGGGAACAGCTCTATCTGGCATTGCCATTCCTGAATGGACATCGCCAACAGTTTCACTCAATCTGGCAAATCTGTTGGTGTTTGCCAACTCAGAACTGGCCTGCCTCCTCCTGTTCCCCCTGCTTCCCCTTGTAACTGTAACCCAGCTACCTCCCTGGCCATCCTCACTAGCCCCAGCTCCTCCCTCCATACTAGGCCCAGCTAAACTGTGCTCCGTGAGCACCAATTCCCTTTCCAGTGGAGCAATATCACTAAGTGCTGCAATTCTCCTCTCCAGATCTTCAATTTGAGCTTCCAAAGAGGCAACATGCTCACACCTGTCACAGAGGTATGGACCCTGGATCATCTGTTCCAGTAGTGCATACATTTGACAGGATGTACACTGAATAAGGTTGCCACTGGACTGACTCATAATTATTATTATTGTCTACGAAATTTCAGTGGGAAAAATAAAGAATATAATATAATATATTTATATAAAGTAATCCTCCTTTGCACTATAAATCTGCCCTCCCTTTTCTTTGAAGGCCCTCCTTTTATTTAAACTCCTAGGCTTTTACTAGAATTGCACTTGATACTGAAAATGTTCGCAAGCTCACAAGTTCCCCTTCTCCAGTTTCTATTAACTTCTGCCTTCTCGCCTGGGCACAATTAGTGCACTCTGCAATTTATCAGCCTTTACTTGTAAGGTAAATCCACTTGTAAACAGGCCCCAAACCAGCTCACAAATCCTTTATCCTAGTTTAACAGTCAAGCCACACCCCTCTCACCTGGGTACACTTAGTGCACTCTGCAATTTATCAGCCTTTACTTGTAAGGTAAATCCACTTGTAAACAGGCCCCAAACCAGCTCACAAACCTTTTATACAAGTTTAACAGTCAAGCCACACCCCTCTCACCTGGGCACAATTAGTGCACTCTGCAGTTTATCAGCCTTTACTTTTTAAGGTAAATCCACTTGTAAACAGACCCCAAACCAGCTCACAAACCTTTTATACAAGTTTAACAGTCAAGCCACACCCCTCTCACCTGGGCACAATTAGTGCACTCTGCAGTTTATTAGCCTTTACTTTTTAAGGTAAATCCACTTGTATGATTTATAGTCTTTTTCCTTGACTACTCCCTTTTTTCCTTCTCCCCTTCTACCTCTTTTATAATTACTGAATTATGATCCGTTTGTCAATACTCCAATAGAACTTACAAATTTATCCCACTTCTGCCAAGGGAAGCGGGTACCTGTTTCCATCAGCCAATTATTGTCTATGGGATCAATAATCTCTCTATTTACTCGCATTGCTACCACCAACTGTATTCTTGACGGAACATGGGTATTTTTCCATGATTTTACTATCAAACTTTTAGCTACTAACAGAATATGACATATCAGGATACCATCTGAACCACGGAATTCCTCCAAATTTCTATGGAACAGTACCAATGAAGGTGAGCACCTAATTTCTTGAGCTAGTATTTCTTCTATTAATTGACACGCATCTATCCAAAACCTGTTTATTTTAGGGCACTCCCACCACATATGAAACGATGTTCCCAACTCATTACAGCCTTTCCAGCATGTTCTTTGATTTTTTGGGTCTATTTTATTCATACGTTCAGGAGAGAGGTACCAATTATTCGAAAGCTTAAAAAACATTTCTATATACCTTGGTAGACCTGCTGCTTTTTTTTACCATTCTTAAGCTTTGGTACCATACCATCTCTTCAAAGGTTTCTCCCATAATTGATTCCCAATACATCAAACCTGAACTTTTCCTAAGTGAACGGTTCTCATTTATAATTTTATTACATTTCGAAATAGTTTGTAAATTATCTCTTTTTATCACTAGATCTTTCATTTTAGTTGTTTTTAATTGTTGGGAGACCCTGTAACCGCAGGCTACTAGTCTTTTTTTAATACACTCGTATTCTAGCCAAGTTAATTTTATATCTCCGAATTTCCAAACGCATCCTTTGTAGGTCTATAAGTTGTCCATCTTCAAACAGTTTTGCTGTGGGTGTGTCACCCTTGATTTTCAGAGATGTAATTATTGGGTTAGAGCCCCCACGTTCCAATGTATTAATTGGGGCAGCCAGTGAGGGAAGGTTAATTAACTGCATGGATAGTCTATTTCTATACCAAAATTTGGTTAAGGCAACCAAATTCTTCGAGAGATCTCTAATCACCGTCTCATTCAAGCTAGGTAGCCACAGCACGGAATGGATCTTAATATTTCTTAATAAGGCCTCCTCAATTTCCATCCATCTAGGTTGTTCCTTTACCAAATTCCAGCTAATAAGATGTGCTATACAAATTTGTTGGTAAATATCTAATATACAGGGGCAGTTTAACCCACCTTTCTCGACCTTTTGATTTGCTATTACTTTTCCCACCCGGGGTTTCTTCCCACCATAGATAAACTTATCTAGCTGCACTTGTATTTTTTTGACGTAGTTATATGCCAGCGCTCCCGGAATACATCTCAGACAGTAAGTGATTTTTGGGCTGATATTCATATTGATAGCTGCAATTTTAGATAACCATGATAAATTTAGTTGTTTCCAATTGGTCAAGGTAATGTTTATTTTACTCATGGTTTCATCTAAATTAGCTTTAATCAACTTACCTAGTTGGAATGAGAATTTGATTCCTAGGTGGGTGATACTATTTGAATGCCAGTTACACTGTAGCATATGCTCTAGAGCATCCCTATCTTCTATCTTTAATCCTCTTTTCAAAGCTACAGACTTAGTTTGATTTATTTTAAAGTAGGAGATTCTACTGAATTCCTCCAGAATGTCCAAGAACTTTTGACATGATGTCACAGGCTTTGTAAATGTTACTACTATATCATCCGCGTATGCTAATAGTTTAAACTCATGTTTTCCTATTCTGATTCCACTGATATCCGCCTCTTCCCTTATACGTATTGTTAGCGGTTCCAGAAACAGGATAAATAAAAGCGGGGATAGGGGACAGCCCTGGCGCGTGCCATTGCTTATACTAAAAGATACGGATTCAAAATCAGGGTTGACTATGCGCGTCTTTGTTTCCCCATAAAGCGCTTTAACTGCCTTCAGGGCAAAGTCTCCCAATCCGAATTTCACCAGGACAGCCTCTAGAAATACCCAATTGACCCTGTCAAACGCTTTTTCGGCGTCTAATGACAGGGCCAATATAGGCATTTCCCTTGCTTTAGCATACGCGAGTATATTTAAGAGCCTTCTGGTACTGTCCGAGGCTTGACGCCCTGGAACAAAGCCTGTTTGATCTGTATGTATAAGTTTATGAATGACCGTTTTGAGTCTGTTTGCTAAAAATTTTGAGTAGGTCTTCAAATCTATATTTATCAAAGTAATTGGTCGATAGTTTTTACAATCATCTGGGTTTTTATCCTCCTTTAATAGATTTATTATTTTAGATTCTGACATTTCTCTTGGGATCTCCCCATATATTTTAATCTCATTATATACATTACATAGGGGTTCTTTAATCTCTGGAAGAAAAAGTTGAAAGAAGACTCCATCAAACCCATCTAACCCTGGGGCTTTGTTTCTCTTGTTACTGTTAATTACCTCACAGACCTCTAATTCTGTAATATTGCTGTTTAAATAATTTTTTTCTGGCTCCGAAACGGATGGTACGTTTATCCCATCCAAAAATTTTTATATATCCACTTTAGTGGGGCCTGTAAGTTGTGAGTCCTTTTCCAAATTATATAGCTTCCTGTAGAAGTTTAGAAAAACCTCCCTGATTTTATCTGGGTGATATTGATATTTTCCTTTCAGGTCAATTATTCTAGCTGTTCTATTTTGCTCTCGTTTTTTTGAGTCTATTCACCAAAAATGTCCCCGTTTTACTGCCGAACTTCAAGTCATTTTGACGATAGCGCCTCAATAAATTATCTGCTTGTAATTGCAGTATTGCCCTAATTTCTTTATTTAAAATGCATATTTTATCACCTATCTCTTTGATATATTTTCCCCCATTCATCTGATGAAGCTTTATCAATTCCATATACAGCAGTTTTAGGGGTTTTCCTCTTAATTTCCTTCTTTCTGCTGATCTGGCAATTAATATGCCTCTAATGAAGGCTTTGTATGTGCACCATATTGTTTTATATGAGCCCACGGTACCTTCATTTATTTTGAAGAATTCCCTAGTGATCCGACCAGGGGGCCAGTTCTATTTCTATTTTTTTAATCAAACTTATCGTGGCCCTATCGGAGAAAATGTGATATATTCGAGATGATGAGGAAAATGCTAGGCATCATAATGGGGGACACGAGGATTAATAGCAACACCCTCTCAAGCTTGCACATCAGCCCAAATCCGATATATTATTTACGGATTACTTTACGTCCCGTAGTTCCGCGGGCTGGTCCTTGTTCAAACCCGTACGGGTTCGGAGATGAAGGGCCTGCAAACCAAGCATTGTAATAGCCAATATATATTCAATCCAGCACTGCAAAGCACTGTAAATGATGGGGAACATAATGGGGGGGCATGAGGATTACTAGCCAAACATTCTCAAGCTTGCACATCGCCAAATTGTACTTTGATTTCAAAATCCGTACAAGTCCCACGGACTTCAATGACCAAGCCCGTAGCTCCGTATTCAAGCCCCTGCGGGCTGTCCTCCAAGCCCGCAGCTCGTTTTTAAAGGCCGTACGTGCTTGGAGGTTAAAGGTATCCATTTTGTTACAGTTTTTGCAGTCTGCATGGTTTAAGCCTGTAACCCTAAAATGGAGGCCCAAGCATTACAGCCTCCAAATTAACACTAGTTCAAATTAGTTTAATATTCCTCATATGTTTGATTGGTCAGCACACATATAGGTTCCATTGTAGCCTCTAAAACAGCCCTATAATAGAATATGTCACCCCAACATTGGCGCGCACAGCAAATGTGTTTTGACAACATGTAGCTGACATGAGCGGTCCCACATCATTGCGCAGTTGTCATATTTTTGACTAGTGCGCGTCGATGAAAGGGCGCAAGTGATATGACCTAATGCCATAAACCCTTCTAACCCTTGTAGCCGCAGCCTAATCCTAACCCTTACACCCCACAGCCTAATCCTAATCATTAGATCCGCTAGCCTCCTGTCGGGCCTGCTGTTGTTGATGCGCGCTATATGGTTAATCAACGATAGAATACACATCTCGCTCATCACATCTACATTAGAGAATACACATAGTGGCCAAATCAGACCGCCACTTGGCATATATCAAGTACCAGGGGAATATTTCATTAAAAGTGGTTAAGTTCTTCAGTTGTGTCCGACTCTCCATGGACTGCAGCACATTCAGCTAGGTCTCTGCCTGTGCTGTTCTCCAAAGTTTGAAGGCCAAAGAGATTGGAGTGGGTTGTCAGTTCCTCCTCTGGTGGATTGGGATTTGTCTGATCTCTCTGCTATGACCTGCCCACCTACAGTAGCACACAGCTTCATTCAGGTACACAAGCTGCTTCACCACCACCACCACTTAGCAAGCCTCACCCATGTAAATTGATAAATAGCAGAACAGTTTGGAAGTTCACCAAATGGGAATAACTAAACACCTGGCACATGGCTCCCACCAGGATGGGCGTAGCAGAGATTATGCCTGATGGCGTTGAGTTGGCGTTGCTGACGATCCCAGAGCTTGCGGTCCTTCCTGATGGGTCAGACTAGATATGTCTGGTGTATGGTCCCCTTCAGCATTGCTAAGTGGTGTGAAGGGGCTTGTGTAACTGAATGAAGCTGTGAGCTATAACATGTAGGGCCACTGTAGGTGGGCACATCATAGCAGAGAGATCAGACAAGGTCCAATCCACTTGAGAAGGAACTGACAAACCACACCAGTATATTTAGCTTGGAAACCGTGGATAACAGCACAGGCAGAGACCTAGCTGAATGTGCTGCAGTCCATAGGGTCACGGAGAGTCGGACACAACTGAAGAACTTAACCACATAAAATGAAATATTCCCCTGGTACTTGATATATGCCAAGTGGCGGTCTGATTTGGCCACTATTTGTATTCTCTAATGTAGATGTGATGAGCGAGATGTGTATGCAATTAGATAGAGATTTATGGGATCACAATAGAGCTCATGTGCGTGGCAAAGGGTTCATATGACCTGACTCATGTTTTACTCTTGCTATTGAATTGGGTAGTGTGGCTTCAATCATATTATGCATGTTGCAGCATGGTTTGTCAGATTGGCATGTGCATGGCCATTACAACATATTATAACCAAAGGATATTTAGCCAATGCATGTTCATTATTGGGCAACTAACTGTATTCACACATATGCTAAGTGATGTGGGTGAAGGAGTTTGTGTACTTCAATGAAGCTGTGAGCTATCCTACATAGGGCCAGTGTAGGGGGGTACGTCTTATCAGAGAGGTCAGACTAATCCAAATCAACTAGAGAAGGAACTGGAAAAGCACTCCAGTGTCACCTGTCCTATTTATTGTAGGCCCTCAGGGGAATGTTCCTACTCCACAGTATCGCTAATCAGACTTGTCATGGGTATTAACCCTATATTAGTAGTAGATATGATATTTGGGATCATATGATAGCTAAAGCTATTCTGACTCCTCAACAGTTTTATATGTATTGATCTATTGCATGTTAACTATGGCTCATCAGTTTACATTTATAGGAATGTGACACTAATGTAATGCATGTGGATGTCACAGAACAAAACATATTCATAACACATGGACGCAGTCAGAAAGGTCTAACAAAGCTTTATTTTTTACACAGACCACAATCAGCAGTGGTCAAGATTGTGCATTCACATAACAGTATAACAAAGCTTTATTTGATAGACAGACCACAATCAGCAGTGGTCAAAACTGCATTAATATCATGGGTGTGGTGTGGGCGGGTCCTTGAAAAGCAAGAGGCTGGAAAAAAGGGGAAACCTACAGGGGTCAATCTAATAGTCTAGAATAAGCATGATGCATAGCACCTACCAGGGTCACATGCTGCAACCGGAACCAGAAATCTCTCCATTTAACTGAAGAAACCATTTATGTGCATAGCACTTACAACTTGTAACTAGATCTGCTCAATGAAACAGATGATTCAACCTTTGGACTGTGTAATCCAATCCAGTTTCACACATACAGTGTGTTGACCAAACAAAAATCTGAAATAAGTGTTTAAATCAAAAAATGCGGAGGAGGATCCAAAACAATTTAGAATCACGATGTATGTACAGTACAGGCAGCGGTGGTCTTGGTGGTGGCGGACACATGGGAGGAGAGGAGGGGCCAGGCTGCTCTTGACTGGGGGATTGGGAGATCCCCGTTGATGTTGGGCTGGGGACCATCGCCTGTCTGAGCAGTGTGACCTGAAGGTGTGCGGTCGTCATGTGGTGCCTCCTCACCTCCCTGGACAGCTGTGGGTCATATGCGACCGGAGGGCAGAGATGCTGGCCTCCATCCAGAGCTGGCTGCCCGTAGACTCCAGAATGCTGGCCTCTATCCTCTGGGAGCTTGCCAGCATCTCCACCTGCACATCCTGGCTCTGCGGCGACGACACCGCTGGGTGGGCCTGGTGAGGTGTAGTCGGGAGGGCCACAGCTGGATGCCAGGGGGGACAATGTTCCCGGTGGTGACCAGGCCAGCACACTGTGTGGGGAAGGAGGTGCTGTCCCTTGGGCGTGGGAGGGCCTCAGAGCAAGTCTTTGGAGGATGGGCATAGTCCCAGGGCTTGTGGCAGTTGAGCTAGCGAGCTCAATGACCAGCCCATCCTCTGACCCAGGGCCCTCCGATCTTCCTTCCTCCTCCCCCTGTGCTGGAAGATCCTGGTACGGGGCCGATGGCCCCGCCTCCTCTGCCTGGTCACAGGACCCAGAGCTCCTCCTGGATGCTGAGAGATAGAGAAGAAAGGTACATGTCATTAGTATGTTGATTAGCGCATTGATATGTGTTCATTTCTAATTATCTGACATTTAGCCTTGAATATGGATGATTCTCCTCTTTGCAACTCTGATTAGCTATCTTATACTAGCTGTTATCTATTCTTAGGTTTCTGTTCTTGATGGTTCTCGGCTCACAACGCTATCTGTATTACGGCTGCTGTCTGTAACTGCATAGGCTGAACCGGCACACCAATACATGGACTCTCTATTACAGGGGTGTCCAAACTCTTTCCTGGATTGGAAGATATCCTTTCTGTGCACAGGTGAGTCAATCAGGATGACTGAAGAAGCGATTGACTCACCTGTGCGCAGCAGGGTTATCAAATCCAGGCATGTGTGTGGCCCACCAGGACCGAGTTTGGACACACCTGCTCTATTGCTTGATTACTGTTGTGGTGACCAGGAATGACAGTGATTAGTCAGCTTCATGAATTTAATGATGCATCCATCTATCCCTTGTTATTTCATGGAGCTGACATGTCAGTGTCATGTCCATGTGTAGTGTGTGTGATGCACATGTGGTGGCATGTTGCTGTATGTCATATTCACCTGCCATGGAGGCTGGGTCCTGCTGCTCCACCGGGCCTGAAGCTCCAGCTGCGTCGGAGGGTGCAAGCATGGCCCTTGCAATCCCCTCATGTCCCAGGTACTTGACCCTCCGCCCCTCTGCCTCCTGCACCATCTTCTTCCTCACCACGGCCCTGATGTCATCGAAACAGTGCTTTATGGACCGCAGACTCCGTCCATGGCCCGCCACACCATTTACTAGATCGACCATCTGCTGCCAAGCATTAGCCCTGGGCCCAGCCTTGACTTCCCTACCCCCCGAGGTGATGACGGGGCGGGCACGGATGGCCTCCTGGAGGACCATGTTCTCCTCCCGGCTATAATTGTGGGCCCTGGACCTGCCGCTAGCCTCTTGCTCTCCAGACTGGGGTTGAGGACCCTCTCCACTCTCCTCCTCCCTCCTCTCCTCACTCCTCCTCCTCCTCCTTCCTCCTCCTACTCTCCTCTCCCTCCTCCCTCCTCTCCTCTCCTCCCTCCTTCCTCTACTCTCCTCCCTCCTCCCTTCTACTCTCCTCTCCTCCCTCCTTCCTCTCCTCCCTCCTTCCTCTCCTCCCTCCTTCCTTCCTCCTTCCCTCCTCTCCCTTCCTCCTCCTCTCCTCCCTCCTTCCTCCTCCTCTCCCTTCCTCCTCCTCCTCTCCCTTCCTCCTCCTCTCCTCCCTCCTCCTCTCCCTTCCTCCTCCTCTCCTCCCTCCTCCTCCTCCTCAACTAGTACCTCCTCCTCTCCTCCCTCCTCCTCTTCTCCTCCCTCCTCTCCTCCCTCCTCCTCCTCAACTAGTACCTCCTCCTCACTCCTCTCCTCCTCTTCCCCACCTCCACGCCCCGGGACTCCCTGCCACTCCTCTCCCCTCTGCTCCTCTCCCTCCATCACCACCTGAAAAAAAAAGAAAGAGAAATAAAGAAATGTTTTAGTGGGTTTGCCTGCTCCACCCTCGTCCCGCATTCTGATCGCCTCTAACACTATTTCTGCTTGGATATCAATGTTGTAAGTAACTGCAGTAATCAACCTTAAGTGGACAGAGCCTGTGACAGCAGTGGGAGGGGTGTACAGCACCTCTCACTCTGGACCTGAGAGGCGCTGATGAAACACGCTAGATCAATACTTTCCTAAACAATGTGGAAGGGTCAGTTACAGTTTGCATATATACAAGGCATGCGGCTATGTCTGAGGCCACTAATATCCTATCTGCATTATACTCTGCAAATATTCCTGGGAGTGGTACCTATCCTGAAGCCATCTTCTGTTCCAGAGGTAGTAGGAACTACATGGTTCTGCTGGGCTAGGCTGAAAATAAGTTCTTGTCAAGCCCCATTGAAGAAGCAGTTTGGAACACCTATGTGTATTGCAAATATGTGTAGAAATCTCAATCAAACTCTCTATCTCAAACTCTCTATCTCAAACTCTCTATCTCAAACTCTCTATCTCAAACTCTCTATCTCAAACTCTCTATCTCAAACTCTCTATCTCAAACTCAAAATACGAAACATAAAAAACTAAATAACTTACCTCCCTCCACCAAACTCCTCTCCCCACACCAAAAAACTCTCCAAACCTATAGGCCAACACAAAAAAAAACACAATTGTACTTCTCGCCAGTGTATTCAGTAAATATAGAAATTGGCAAAACATACAAATAAAATACAGCTTGATAGGATGAAAAGAATGTACAATGCAACTTACCTACCTCCAAACTCCTAAGGGCCGGATC
Source organism: Discoglossus pictus (assembly GCA_027410445.1). Lineage (NCBI taxonomy): Eukaryota > Metazoa > Chordata > Amphibia > Anura > Alytidae > Discoglossus > Discoglossus pictus. The sequence continues at coordinate 8,536,530 of CM050166.1, read as the reverse complement.
CAAAGTCCAAAATACTACAAACACCTATAAACAAGAAAAAAACACAATTGTACTTCTTTACATCGTCATCCGTAAATGTAGTAACGGATTCCCGTAAAAAAAACTTAAAACGCGACTTGATAATAAAGCAACTTACCTCCTCTCACCCACCAAGCTCCGGGAACCGCGTGCTACTTCGTCCGAAATCGCAACACAGTCGAGGCGTGGGCGCGTGTCATTCCTATTTATTTACTCCCACTGTCAATCAAATGGTCTATCCCGTAAGTGATTGGCTGTGCGTACTGTGGCGCGATGGGAGATTCCGCTATTGGATGGTTCGTGCCGGGCGCGGCTAGTCCGTCCCCCTTCCAGCTTGCATGCGCGCCTAAACGTCACGGCCTTCCTACATTCTGAAGGCCGCGATTCGCGCCTGGCTAGATTTAATTTACGGCCGCATCCGTTGAAGTCTACACGATGCACTTACGGCATTGGAATGATACCGGGCTGAAATGGCCCTAAAAGTATAAAGGAAGCAATAAAAGGCATTCAAATTACTGTAAAAACAATCCCCAATGATCAAATATGTTAATAAAAGATATATTTTTATTGTCATGTACATCCTCAATATGGCGGCCATATTAACCCTTTAGCACTCAGAAAGGCTAGAATGTGTCCCTTAAACATATCAACATTATCTGATTTACATCTCTCTTATCACATCTACTTTTTTGAACACAAATATTGGCTATATTTCAACGCCACATTACATAGATCATGTAGCATGGGCCCAAATTCAAATGTGGGCCAGAATATTAGGGGTTACAAATTAAAATGGCTAAACTAATCCATAATCAGGGAACTTCATAACATGATGAAGCTTAGATACACCAGTGAGCTTTTCCATTTGTGAAATCCACCCGGATAATCACATCTGGGGTAATTAGCAAGCTATATAACCACATCATCATCCATGAATTATCAAGTCTGAACCATCATGGATAGCAGCAACCTGAGTGCGGTGTATATGTATATGAGTAGAGCGCAGCGTCGTAGGAATGGATATTTGTTTCGAATGTTGCAGAGTGGAAACGGGGCTGTCAGGCGTGCGACTGAGGAGTGGCTGAGGCGTGACAGAGAGGGGCGGCTGGGAGTGAATGTGGGTGAGCGTGCTGATGCAATCCATGGTGGTCCGGAACCAAGCCAGGCAAGTGGCTCATCACAGGATATGCCTAGGGTCATGGTGGGGGCTCAGTTAGGGGAGAGAGCTCCAGTGGCACAGGGAATGGGGGATATGAGGGCACCTGCAGACAGGGAGGAGGACCTTACTGTGGGTAATCAGCTGATGGGGGGGCCAGATGAGAGACCCCTAGAGGGTGTGGCACATGAAGTGGGGGCTCCTGCACAGCCAGACCCACAGGGGGGTGAGCAGGCCCAGGAGCCTGCCAGGAGGATTCGTGCACCCAGGGTGTACAGGGAGAGAGTCACATTAGAGGGGTTAACTGATGTGGAAGTGTATGAGCGTTTTAGGCTAACAGGGCCAGCCTGGAGGAGCTCTATGTGGTCCTGAGGGAGGACATGGAGCCTTCCTCACGGACCAATAGAGCCATCCCAGGCATGACACGGATGTTATCCGCCATACACATCCTATCATCTGGTAGTTTTCAGAACACTGCTAGCATAGTAGGAGGAATGTCTCAGGCAAGCCTTTCAAGGTGCCTGAGCACATTCCTTTATGCTATCGTTCCGAAAGCTGCCAGATACATCAGTTTTCCCCACACTGGGGAAGAGATCTTGAAGGTGAAAGCAGATTTCTTTTGAATGGGAGGTATCCCCAATGTGCTCGGTGCTATAGATTGTACACATGTAGCATTGATACCTCCTAGAGAGCAAGAAGCGCTGTTCAGAAATCGCAAACACTATCATTCCATCAATGTCCAGGTTGTTTGTGATGCAGACATGCGCATACAAAATGTGGTTGCAGGCTTCCCGGGAAGTACTCATGATGCCCATATCCTGCGTCAGTCATCCACCCATCTTTATTTTGAGTCTGGACAAGCTCCACCTGGGTGGCTACTGGGTGAGTACCCGTAAAGGATCCCCTAACAAATACATCATGTTCCACTGTAATGCTATTCCATTGTTGCCTGCAAAATGCGCAACGACGCATGCGCCAACAGACAAAATAGAGTCCCTCAATATCGCTCACAACATCTGCGCGCAGGAGTTGAGATAAGGATTTAAGGGTGGACTTAGGGGTTTTAGGGTTAGGGGTCTTTGGGCTAAGGCTTTGGATTATGAGTGTTAGTGTTAGGCATGGGGTCTCAGTGGTTCGGGTTAGAGAGTTTTGGCCCATTAGTCAATAGATTCTACAACTTGCGCTCTTTGATCGACGCACATTTTGGCACACAATTTCCAACAGTGCGCTACTGTCGCCGGCTTCTGTCAGCGCCATATTGTCCGCCCTCATTTGCTGTGCTCCATAAAGAAGGTGTGTCGACTGAGCCATTGCATCGTAGCTTGTTGCTGTGCCTAACCCGATGTGACGTGGTCATAGGAGTAGGAAGTTCCAACCCAGAGATCCCTAAACTAACGTCACATTAATCATTGTGTATATTTACAGATGCTTTAACGAGCAGCACAACCTCACATTCATATCTACATCTCCCATTTTTGTTTCCTTCAGGTGATGCAGGATATAGGTGTTTGCCGTGGTTGTTGACCCCTGTGAACAATCCACGCACAGAGGGGGAGGAGAGGTACAATGCGGCCCATGCCAGAACCCTGAATGTAATAGAGCGCACCTTTGGCCTCCTGAAGATGAGCTTCAGATGTTTACATTCCACTGGCGGGGCGCTACAGTATACACCAGTGAAGGTTTGTCACATCATCATGGCCTGCTGTTGTCTGCACAATATAGCAGTACAGGCAAACTGTCCAGCGGAGCGTCCAGTACTGAACCAGCGGAGCGTCCAGTACCTCCCCCTGGTGAGGATAACGTTCAGGGGTCACAACTACGTGCCCACGTCATTCGGGAGTACTTCCCATGTAAGTCTGAAACTAATAACAACCAACTATAATGTACCTTGAATATGGTTACTAATACATCTCTTTTCTCCTTCCCCATTGTCTTACAGAATATCCAACAGTACACAGTAGAGGATAGCTTTGTGATGTAACATATGTCTCGTGTAACATATATCTCCAGCATGAACTGTTGATTTTGCTCCCGCTCATGCTGGAGATGAGCGAGGAAATCGTGGCACTGGGTCGCTGACAGCGCCGGACTACCTGGCGGGGACCCAGACCACTGTGTCCTCTGGGTGTTGGCACGGCTGGGTGGAGTAGCCTGCGGGGCCTGCGGGCCGGAGTAGCCTGCGGGGACGGAGTGGCCAGAGTCGCCTGCGGGGCCTGCGGGGCCGGAGTAGCCTGCGGGGCCGGAGTGGCCAGAGTCGCCTGCGGGGCCGGAGTCGCCTGCCGGGCCGGAGTGGCCAGAGTCGCCTGCGGGGCCGGAGTGGCCAGAGTCGCCTGCGGGGCCGGAGTGGCCAGAGTGGCCAGAGTCGCCTGCGGGGCCGGAATGACTGGAGTGGCCAGAGTCGCCTGCGGGGCCGGAGTGGCCAGAGTCGCCTGCGGGGCCGGAGTGGCCGGAGTGGCCAGAGTTGCCTGCGTGGCCGGAGTGGCCAGAGTCGCCTGCGAGGCCAGAGTCGCCTGCGGGGCCAGAGTCGCCTGCGGGGCCAGAGTCGCCTGCGGGGCCGGAGTGGCCAGAGTGGCCAGAGTCGCCTGCGGGGCCAGAGTGGCCAGAGTGGCCAGAGTCGCCTGCGGGGCCAGAGTGGCCAGAGTGGCCAGAGTCGCCGTGGGGGCCAGAGTCGCGGGGGGGGCCATAGTCGCCTGCGGGGCCGGAGTGGCCAGAGTAGCCTGCTGGGCCTGGGGGGCCGGAGTGGCCAGAGTCGCCTGCGGGGCTGGAGTGGCCAGAGTAGCCTGCGGGGCCTGCGGGAGCCACATGCCCTACCGGGGGCCCATGCTCCAGGGCACCATTTCTTGGGGATCCAGACTGTGGGCCCAACTGGGATGGGACCACATTGGGTGTCCCAACATTTGTCCAGCCCACATTGGCTGGGAGCCAGGCGGCACCATTATCCTGGCTGGAGGGGCCATTGCTGGAGCCAATTGGTGGCATCTTGTGGATGGCCCAGGTGGACTTTTGGATGACGGTCCTGCTGCAGGTGGTGTTGCTGCAGGTGGTCCTGCATCTTGGCATGGTGCAGGAACCTGAGGAGGCAGGGGACGCCTGGATGGCTGAAATCTGACACTTTGAAGGAGCTAATACTTTAATTATGTCAGATATGAGGTTTGATTGCTCAAATCCGACAGAATTATGGAGCTACCACCACCTACGTCCATCTACCCCTAATGAGCCTGGATATTCCCCAAGACTTCTCTTTCCCTACTCCTTGTGCTTTGCGGAGGTGGTCCATTATGGCCTCTAACCATCACCTACACTTAACCCATTAACATGAGGGGTGTTGAAGAAAAACATTTTCACTGACTCGCCCTCAGAAGAATAAGGAAGGTCACGAAAACTCTGTAGTTTCGGTTTAATGCAAGTTTGGAGGTGAACAGACAGAATAACAGTAAGTCTGTAGTACATCTGAAGAACTCTTCCACAGACTACCTTTTTATGCAGTTTTTCCAAGGTTTTTTAAATGATGCTGGCAAATCAATACACTTCTTCTTGTGTAGGGTACTGTTACAAGGTTTCTCAAACAATTTTGGTTATTCAGTAAACATCTAGTAGGTTCTACACACAGTACTAGTTATTCAGTAACTTCCTCCTTGTAATACAAACGCATCTTCACATTTGACCCAATAATGTTTTATCTCTACTCAAATACACATAATCTGTTCAATAGTATTCTTGTTTCTTCTAAGAATCAAGTTTGCAAAAAACCTTGAAGTAAAAGCACTGAACTAATGATTCTTCAGAATTAGCTCCTTCTTAGGTTTTCGATAACTAAGGTTTGCAATTATTATTTTCTTATATACTTATATCTACTTATAATGCATAGATATTAAACTCTTACAGGGGGAGGGATTCTACTTACTCTCCACTTGATGATCCTCCAGCGATTATCCTCCATGCCCTGGTCCTCAGTGATGAATAAGCAGGCAGATCTATGTTGAAATCTAAGTAGAAATTCTTCCTGTTCTTTCTTGATTGAAGAACCTCGACGCCTGAAAAAAACAAAAACGTGGATTGCACCTTAAGGATGAGGGAGCACTTGTGCTAGGGGATAGGATGGTAGAAAGGTTCAAGGCGTTTTTAAACAAGTAGGTGGGGGGAGGGACTAGATATAAGTAATGGGGTAGAAAGTGTAGAGGGTATAAGGGAGGAATTAACAACTCATAGGGGAGGAGATGGGGGGAGGGGTAGTATAGTCAATAGGGAGGTAGTACTAAGTACAGTGGCAGGCACTTCAGAACTACAGACTCATAACATAAGGTGTATGCTTGCTAATGCCAGAAGCTTGCCAGGAAAAATGGGAGAGTTATAATTATTAGCAATTCATGAAAAATGGGATTTAATAGGGATTACCGAAACGTGGTGGGATGATTCTCATGACTGGACTGTTAATCTGGATGATTATAACCTATTTAGGAAAGATAGAGGCAATAGTAAAAGAGGAGGAGGAATTTGTCTGTATGTTAAGCCTGAATTTAAGCCTATAGTCAGAGAAGATATTTATGGTGGACCTAGTGATAAAGTTGAATGTTTGTGGGTAGAGTTAAATAGCGGAGCAGAAAATTCCAAAAGAATATTAGTAGGAGTATGCTATAAACCCCCAAATATAGCTGAAAGTGAGGAAATACAATTATTGTTACAGATTGGAAATGCAGCTAAGCATGGGCAAGTTCTAATAATGGGAGATTTAATTACCCTGAAATAAACTTGATAAATGAGACCAGCAATTCATCTTAGGGGAGCAGGTTCTTGAGTACACTCAGGGATCATTATCTGGCCCAGGTTATACAAGAGCCTACTAGAAATGAATCTTAGATTTAGTCATCACAAATAATATTGATATAGTATCAAATGTTGGAAATAGGGCAACCTTTGGCAAACAGTGATCACAACACAGTCTCATTTGAGATTTAATTAAAAAAACAAAATTTTAAGGGGCCAACAAAAACTCTTAATCTTAAAAGGGCACATTTTAATGGTCTAAGGGCAGCAATACAAAGTATAGACTGGGACAGAGAACTGATAGGTAAAAACACTGAACATAAATGGACAACATTTAAATCCTTATTAAATATACATACACATCATCATACACCGTGTGGGAACAAAAGTAAAAGGAGTAAAGCCAATCCAATGTGGCTTAACAATGATTTAAAGATCAAGATTCAGAGTATAAAACAGGCATTTCAATTATACAAAAAAGAGGGGACAGAGACTGCTTTACAGGATTACAAGTACATCAACATGGCTTGCAAAAGCTCTATTAGACTGGCTAAAATAGAAAATGAAAAACTAATTGCAAAAGAGAGTAAGACTAACCCTAAATATTTTTTAAGTATATTAATGGGAAGAAGGCCAGGAAGGAAGCTATAGGAACATTAGAATGTGACACAGGTCGTCTGATAATTAGTGACCAGGAAAAGGCAGATGAGCTAAATAGGTTCTTTTCTTCAGTATACAGTACACAAGGGAGGTACAAGTGGTTGGGACACTGCAACAAAATGGGGCTACACTACCTTTGCCAAATAATTGGTTAACACAGGAAGTAATCCAAAAGAGGTTGGAAAAAATAAATGTTAATAAAGCCCCAGGTCCCGATGGAATACATCCACGGGTACTGAGGGAACTGGGTTCTGTAATAGCCAAACCATTATATTTAATTTTTCAATATTCATTTAACACAGGGTCTCTACCAGATGACTGGAGAAAAGCTGATGTGATACCTATATTTAAAAAGGGAGCAAGAGCAAATCCAGGGAATTATAGACCAGTGAGCCTCACTTCTGTAGTGGGGAAGCTTTTAGAAGGGTTAATAAGGGATAATATACAAGAATATATCTATTTGTACAGGATTTTAAGTAGGAGTCAACATGGATTTATGAGGGATAGGTCATGTCTAACAAATCTAATTAGTTTCTATGATGATGTTAGTAGGAACCTAGATCAAGGCAACTCAGTGGATGTAGTCTTTTTGGATTTTGCAATGGCTTTTGATACAGTGCCACATGGGAGACTATTGTGCAAACAAAGAGATACAGGAATTGCAGTAAATATCTCCTCATGGATTGAGAGCTGGCTAAAAGACAGGAAGCAAAGGGTTGTTGTAAATGGAACATACTCCGATTGGACTAATGTGGTAAGAGGGGTTCCTCAGGGTTCAGTATTAGGTCCTCTCCTTTTTAACATATTTATTAATGACTTAGAGGTAGGATTGGAGTGTGGGGTATCCATTTTCGCTGATGACACGAAGTTGTGCAAGGTAATTAAATCAGATAATGATGTGCTTTCCCTCCAAAGGGATTTACATAAAATTGAAGAATGGACATCTAAATGGCAGATGAGATTTAATATGAATAAATGTAAAGTTATGCATCTGGGAAGGAAAAATAACCATGCAATTTATAATCTTAGTGGAGCAAATCTAGGTGTATCAGATTTTAAAAGGGATTTGGGAGTACATGTGGACAACCACCTAGGTAACAGTGCTCAAAGCAAAGCAGCAGCTGCAAAGGCAAATGAAATATTAGCATGTATTAAGAAGGGTATAGGATACAGGGCAGCAAATATAATTCTGCCACTATACAAATCTCTAGTACACCCTAATTTGGAATATGGAGTAAAACTTTGGGCACCACTTTATAAAAATAAAATTTTAGAGCTGTAAAAGGTGCAGAGGAGTGCAACAAAACTAATAAGGGGAATGGAGGGTCTAAGTTATGAAAAAAAGACTTACCAAATTAAACTTATTTTCTCTAGAAAAAAGGCGTCTAAGAGGAGATATGATTACCTTATATAAATACATCCAGGGTCAGTATAAAGATTTGTCCAGGGAGTTTTTTTATGCCAAGAGGTTTTCAACTGACAAGAGGACATCCCTTGAGGTTAGAAGTAAAACAATTCCACCTTAAAGAAAGAAAAGGGTTCTTCACAGTAAGGGTGGTTAATCTGTGGAATTCTCTACCAGAGGAGGTGGTGACAGCGGATTCGATAGATAACTTTAAAAGGGGAATGGATTTATTTCTAATTAAAAAGGGAATTCAGGGTTATCATGGATAATTAGAGAGACAGTATTGATCCAGGGAGAAATATATATTGTATTTTACATAGGAACATGCCCCAGTCTCACTTATCACATATATGTGCCTTATGAAGTATATCCTTCACATCATAAAAAACTCTGATAATGAGCTATAAAGAACGTATCTAATCCCCAAAAATATAAGCAGTAAGCTGTAAGAAAATTCTCAGATCTAAAGCTGCTTATTCTAAATAATCACATGAGTTCAATAGTAAGGGATACCAAATAGCTTAAGATAGACAACACTAGTTCTTGATAGGTGTTCCTACCAGATATATATCCTTAGTAGTTGTTCATAACCACAATATATAGTCCATCTATTATTGTTTATGATATTGTTGAGATGAAGTCAGAGATTTAAGG
>CM050166.1:8430664-8527851 GCA_027410445.1 Discoglossus pictus | reverse complement strand
ATGTGTGATTATTCGCAAATGGAAGAAACACAAAATAACTGTCAATCTCCCTCGGCCTGGTGCTCCATGCAAGATTGTGGAGTTTCAGTGATCATGAGAACGGTGAGGAATCAGCCCAGAACTACACCTGAGGATCTCGTTAATGATCTCAAGGCAGCTGGGACCATAGTCACAAAGAAAACAATTGGTAACACACTATGCCGTGAAGGACTGAAATCCTGCAGCACCCGCAAGGTCCCCCTGCTCAAGACAGCACATGTGCAGGCCCGTCTGAAGCTTGCCAATGATCATCTGAATGATTAAGAGGAGAACTGGGTAAAAGTGTTATGGTCAGATGAGACCAAAATTAAGCTCTTTGGCATGAACTCAACTCGCCATGTTTGGAGGAGTAGGAATGCAGCCTATAACCCCAAAAAACACCATCCCCACCGCCAAACATTGAGGTGGAAACATTATGCTTTGTTTGTTTTTTTCTACTAAGGGTACAGGACAACTGCACCGCATGAAAGGGACGATAGACGGGGCCATGTACCATCAAATCTTGGGTGGGAACCTCCTTCCCTCAGCCAGGGCATTGGAAATGCGTCATGGATGGGTATTCCAGCATGACAATGACTCAAAACACACAGGCAAAAGAGGAGTTGCTCAAGAAGAAGCACTTTAAAGTTTTGGAGTGGCCTAGCCAGTCTCCAGACCTTAATGCCATCCTGAGATGTGTGCAAACCTGGTGGCAAACTACAAGAAACGTCTGACCTCTGTGATTGCCAACAGGGGTTTTGCCACCAAGTACTAAGTCGAAGGGGTCAAATACTTATTTGCCTCATTGACCTGCAAATCAATTTATAACTTTTTTGACATGCGTTTATAACTTTAATGGTAGGTGTATTTTAACAGTGAGACAGAATAACAAAAAAAAAAGAAAGAATGATCATTTCTTTGTCAGTGCACAAATGTTCAAAATCAGCAACGGATCAAATACTTTTCCCCCACTGTATATACACCTATTATACTTTTATTACCTAAGCAGTACTTTTACATTGCATGCCGTAAGCTATGAAACTGTTACTTATGCCTTTACAGTTTTAGGGGAAAAAACACTGAATTAGATAGAACATTTTATTATGAGAATAAGAATTGTTTGTGTGAACAAGGCCAGCTCCCTATACCCATAATAAAATGCCCTGGAGACCAGACTCAAGGTTGAAAACAAGTTATTGACTGAGCCGAAGTGAAAAACATAGAGGTGGTGTGTGCAAAGATTTAGCCTAGGTACGAGTCTCATTGTTAATTGGCCTACTAATATAAATAACCGGTTATTGGCTTAGCAATGGGTGTTGGTGGAATGTATCATTTTTCTAGAGGGAATTAATGGAATATACCGTGTCTGTATGTAGAACTACTAAAAAAGCTGTGATGTTTATATATCCGTTGAACTCAACGGACATTGTGTATGCTCTATACTTTGCTGTTGTTTTCCCGAGCTGCTTGTCAATAAATCAAAATTACTCAAATGTCTGTGTTTTTGTATCATTCCTTATTTTTTTGTTGAGTAGATTGTTGCTTGAGAATATTGTTTTTCTACAACAGTGTGTTGTCTTCATCAAGAAATGTTCCCTCTGCTTCTTTTGGGAGATTTTCAAAATCCCACACATCAGAGTGTGATTCAGCCATGTTACCATAAACCAATGAAATATGTATTTGGACCGAGAAAGATATGGATTGAACCATCTAATTGTATATTCCAAAAGGGCAGAAAATGTCTTGGGCCCTCATTCAATTGCAATTTGGCCAATTGAATAGGGCTCTAAATAAGCACATAACATATTTTTTTAAAGAAGTTTTTAGTTAGTAAACATCTATCCAAAAGCAAGGGTGTTCACTAACTAAAAACTTCTTTAAAAATATATGCTATGTACTTATTGAGAGCCTTATTCAATTGGCCAAATCGCAATTGAATGAGGCCCTTGGTGATTAAACACCTATTTTTTAAATCCGAATATCCACTGTTAGAAATGTTATTTCAACCATTAAAAAATGCAAAAATGATGTTTGTTGTATATAAATTAAACACGTACATTTCCAAACCCAGGTTAAAGGGTTTACTTGCTCTAATTATTTACAAAATAAATAGTGAATATGTCCCAAATGGTGCACCCAGTTTAGCACCTAAGTAATAGTGTAATAGATTCCTCTAAGAGACTATACTCTACCCTGATTGCCACAATTTACTTGGTGCTACTGTTATCACATAAAGCTGAATGGCCTATTCACAGCCTAAATTCACACACTGGGAACCATAATTCTTTTGTGGAGCTATACCACCTTAACAGTTTAACACTTATGTAGTAATAAAGTCAAGATTAGGTAGATATTTGAATCACATACTGTAGTGGGGACTCACCTTTATAGCTGTGAATAACCACATAGTGAAAAAAATGGGCTTGGAAAGTGCAGGGTTAAAAATTAGATGACACTGTGCTCAGTCACAGATATGCTCCCTATTGAGTATAAACCTTTATCCAGCCATAGGTCATAACAGACCCTCAAATCTGAGCGAATGCCCAACTGGAAGCCTCACAGCTTATGGGACATTGAGGTTGGCAGAAGGACAACAAGGAATCATTTGTTTGAAGGACAGGTCTATTCTGTTATTCTAAGGTGCAAATGCTCTTCAGTATAAATAAATAAATTATATATATATATATATATATATATATATATATATATATATATATATATATATATATATATATATATATATACAAAAAAAATAGAGGTGCAGCTACAAACTACTGACATGTTTCGGCTTTAGTTGGGCCTCATCAATGTGTTGTACCTAGCAAGATTTTTAGTAAGTATGTCTATTCCTGATATTATGGGCCTTAAAGGGTTTCACTCTTTGTGTAGTTTGGGAATCATATAGAAGGAGCACACGTTGATCTGCAGGAACCCAGCCTTGTACTTAGTCTTCAATACCAAATGGGAGATTGTCTGATGCATTTGACATGTACCATGTAAGTGTTTTGGGGTATTTCAGTAGTTTGCAGTAGGGCCTGTCCTCAGTTGCCTCTTGGATTTTTATGTAGTCCAGTCCCTTCCTTGTCGACTGGATGATTGTCATGTCTTTCAATCTTATAGTTTTTTTTCTTGGCTGTTACATTGATTACCCATTTGTGCTCTGATGTGACTGTATCTGAAGCTATGAAATTGTCCATAGTGGGACTTATTTTGGACAGAGGCGTCCAAGTGGATTTTTTTGTACCGGTGAACTATTGCTGTAATATTGATTTGTGGTTTCAGATGTTATATTATCCTTTCTATCATGGAAGAAATCCTTGACTCTGCATTTTCTGAAGTATTTGTACAAGAAAGCATTTTGTAGGGACGTGGACAAACAGAAATCTGTACTGTCCAAAAGGACTATGTTGAAAGGGTATGACACAATTTTGTTATGGGTGTTTAATTCCTTCAGGTAAATATTTTGTGAGGACATAAATCACAGGCTGCAGCAGTACTACAGGAAACAGAACATTACAGAGACAGTCAGCGCTCGGTTGTGTGGAGCACGTCCACCTCTGCTTGTATTTTTAGCTTTTGTATAGTAGCCAATTCAAATTTGGTCTTGGCGCAGTCTTTATGAGATTCTGGGGAAAAGTTGATGTGCATACCAGCTATTTGTAAGTATTGAGAGTTTTCTTAAGAAATTAGACCTCTGGTAATTGAGATTCTCCCTTTGGAGGTTGGTAGAAAGATGACACATATTGCGTGAGTTTCTTTAGGACATTCTTTAACTTCATTTAAGTGCTGTACATTACCTACTTCAACGTGGAAAATACCACAAATTATAGAATCGTGTTAGCCATTAACAGGAATCAACTCCACTTAAATTGTTTTCTGTTGTATCAAGGTAAAGTAGGTTTAGATAACAAGCTTTCAATGTCATAGAGTGAAATCTGGAAACCTTCAAAACACAAAGTGTGAAATTAATAAAACTTTCCTATCACGTCCGTGAAAAAAAAAAAATCTGATCACTTGAGGAAATTTTGCCATGTGGTATAGAGTCTCCAAGAAACAAATGTCTGGAGGTGCAGTTTTTTGCTAGTCACTGTCACAGAACTTGCAAACCTGAGTCATGGCACAGATATCATGACCATACACCAAATGGTTTCTGCAACAAGGGGGATCTTGTAAAAAACAGGAAGCTGTAAATGTTCCACCCTTAAGGTCTGCAATAAACATCCCCATCAGATACGGAAAGGGATTTAGGAGCTTGTGGACAACCCCCTTGGTAGCAGTGCACAATGCTAAGCAGCAGCTGCAAAGGCAAATAAAATATTAGCATGTGTTAAGAAGGGTATAGAAGCAAATATAATTCTGCCACTTTACAAATCCCTCATTTGGAATATGGGGTACAATATTGGGCACCACTTCATAAAAAGGACATTTTAGAGCTGGAAAGGGTACAGAGAAGGGCTACAAAACTAATCTGGTAAATGGTGGCTAACTTATCAAGAAAGACCAAATTAAGCTTATTTTTTCTAGAAAAAAAGGTGTCTAAGAGAAGATAGGATTACCCTAAATAAATACATCCAGAGTCGATATAAAGATTTGTCAAGTGAGCTTTTTGTGCCAAGAGGTTTTCAACTGACAAGAGGACAGCCTCTGAGTTTAGAAGTAAAAAGATTCCACCTTAAAGAAAGAAAATGGTTCTTCACAGTAAGATTGGTCTCTACCCAAGGAGATGGTGACAGCGGATTTGATAGATAACTTTAAAAGAGGACTGGATTTATTCCTAATTAAAAAGGGCATTCCGGGTTATCCTGTATAATTAGAGAGAGAGTGTTGATCCAGGGAGGAATCCGATCACCAGTATCTGGAGTCCGGAAGGAATCGTTTCTTTTTTCACCCCCTTTGTTTGTTTGTTTTTCTGTTTGCCTTCCTCTAAAACCACATTTTGCAGATCAGAGATCTTAAAAGGTTGAACTTGATGGACTGAAAGTATTTTTTCAACCTCAATTATTATGTAATTTAACTTTTGTAATCGCATTGTCTGAAACATGAGGGTTATATATGTTCACAGCCATCATCTGTGTCACTAAATAATGATTTTTCCTGGACTCCCCTCATCGTCTGTGAATGAATCAAGCCTCTGCGTGACTCCACTACTCTGTTGGGCCAGTATTCTGACATCAGAGTTAGGTCATAGGTTCACTTTCTCCAAAACTCCTGGACACAAAATAACTTGACAAAAGATAAACCTAGAGTCTCCTGCAGAAAGATGTTCTGTATAAAATAGCCATTATTTTCAATGGCTCCAACTCCTCCTCCAGCAAAACACTCTGCCATGATGACAGCGCATATAGAAACCTGCTTATCGCCACAATGCACTACCCCAGTAGCCGCAAGCATCGTAAGGTGTGAATACTAATGCTGCAAGGCCAAGGCAGTGCATTAGTGATGTCGCAAACCTAAAATTTTCGGTTCGCGAACCACGAACGCGAACCTCCGCAAATGTTCGCGAACAGGCGAACATCGGCGAACCGCCATAGACTTCAATGGGCAGGTGAATTTTAAAACCCACAGGGACTCTTTCTGGCCACAATAGTGATGGGAAAGTTGTTTCAAGGGGTCTAACAACTGGACTGTGGCATGCCGGAGGGGGATCCATGGCAAAACTCCCACGGAAAAGAACATAGTTGATGCAGAGTCTGGTTTTAAGCCATAAAGGGCATAAATTACCTAACATTCCTAAATTGTTTGGAATAACATGCTTTTAAAACATCAGGTATGATGTTGTATCGATCAGGTAGTGTAAGGGTTACACCTTACATGACTGGGGGTCTATAGGTGACATTAGTACTGACCTTTATCTGACTGGGTGTCTATAGAGTGACATTAGTACTGACCTTTATATGACTGGGGGTCTATAGGTGACATTAGTACTGACCTTTATCTGACTGGGTGTCTATAGAGGGACATTAGTAATGACCTTTATATGACTGGGGGTCTATAGAGGGACATTAGTACTGACCTTTATCTGACTGGGTGTCTATAGAGGGACATTAGTACTGACCTTTATCTGACTGGGGGTCTATAGAGGGACATTAGTACTGACCTTTATCTGACTGGGGGTCTATAGAGGGACATTAGTAATGACCTTTAGCTGACTGGGTGTCTATAGAGGGACATTAGTAATGACCTTTAGCTGACTGGGTGTCTATAGAGGGACATTAGTACTGACCTTTAGCTGACTGGGGGCCTATAGAGTGACATTAGTACTGACCTTTAGCTGACTGGGTGTCTATAGAGGGACATTAGTAATGACCTTTATCTGACTGGGTGTCTATAGAGGGACATTAGTACTGACCTTTAGCTGACTGGGTGTCTATAGAGGGACATTAGTACTGACCTTTATATGACTGGGGGTCTATAGGTGACATTAGTATTGACCTTTATCTGACTGGGTGTCTATAGAGGGACATTAGTAATGACCTTTATCTGACTGGGGGTCTATAGGTGACATTAGTACTGACCTTTATCTGACTGGGTGTCTATAGAGGGACATTAGTACTGACCTTTAGCTGACTGGGTGTCTATAGAGGGACATTAGTAATGACCTTTATCTGACTGGGGGTCTATAGAGTGACATTAGTGCTGACCTTTAGCTGACTGGGTGTCTATAGAGGGACATTAGTAATGACCTTTATCTGACTGGGTGTCTATAGAGGGACATTAGTAATGACCTTTATCTGACTGGGTGTCTATAGAGGGACATTAGTACTGACCTTTATATGACTGGGGGTCTATAGGTGACATTAGTACTGACCTTTATATGACTGGGGGTCTATAGGTGACATTAGTACTGACCTTTATATGACTGGGGGTCTATAGGGGACATTAGTACTGACCTTTATCTGACTGGGGGTCTATAGAGGGACATTAGTACTGACCTTTATCTGTCTGGGGGTCTATAGGTGACATTAGTCCTGACCTCCTGCTGCAGTATTATTACTCCCAGTACTCCCAGGCTTGCTACTATTAGATATAATAACCTCAGTTTCGTTTTCTTATCTGTTGGTAACATCAAAATATGATTATTAAATATTTCATATTTCTTTGTTTTTTTCTCCCAAAGTGAACCACTTTGTGTGTGTCCCACAGATGTGGCGTTTCCGCTCTGCGTATGTTGGATTTGCCCCGCTCAAAAAGTATGAAAAGAGATCTCCCCCCTTGAAGCCCATTAATGACATCATCAGTAAATTGTATGTAACAGATTCCAGTGTTTAGGGTTTATGACCCAATACTGCGATCATATCACTTATGACAAAAATCCGTATTTGTCGTATTATTCAGACGCGCGTGCATCTTTGTGTTACATTTCCTGATACTTTTATTATCTCGATCTTTATATATTTACTAGCGACTTGCCCATCAAAAAATGGCGGCAATAAGATTGTAAGGCAGGTAATGGTTTGGACGAGACATTCATTCTGTTGGCGGTCGGAGATCCTTCGGCGCTCATTGCGAGGCTGTTGGTTGTATTTTTTTTTCTCATAGGCGCTTTTGCTGTTATTCTTTGGTCGGCGGTGATGTGGTTTTTGCGCTTATTGCAAGGCTTTGTATGCTATGAGCAGCGTTGGCGCTCGTTGTGAGGCGCGCAGTGAATGGCTTTTATGTTTAATGTGATAATGTTTTTTTTGTGTATATGTATTTTTGTATGCTAATGAAATAATTACTAAATGAATATACTTTACCTATTTGTAAGTAATATATGCAGGAAGCATTGTGCTGAAGAGCTGACAATCTGTTTTCATGTTCCTGCAGCATGCAATGTAGGTTTTCAGTGCTGTGGAGCTGCTGTGTAAGTGTCAGCAATGTGTGCAGTGTGTAGTGTAAATAGGCTGCGTGCTCGAGGGGAAGCCGTTAGGGTAGCTGGGTACTTCCGCATTGTGTAAGTTAGTGTTGTAAAATGGCGGGGAATGTGTATGTGGTACGCGGGTGTGGATGATTTAGCGTCCTTGTTAATAGTGTATCTTTACCTCGCTTTTTAGGAAAATCCGTATGTGTTTTGCGTGTTTAGGGT
Source organism: Discoglossus pictus (assembly GCA_027410445.1). NCBI lineage: Eukaryota > Metazoa > Chordata > Amphibia > Anura > Alytidae > Discoglossus > Discoglossus pictus. The sequence goes on along the minus strand of CM050166.1, from coordinate 8,519,768 downwards.
CCTGTAGCCTCGTTTTCTTTTTTTCAAGGGCCATTTTTTCTCTCACTTAGGTGATTTTCGGGTGTCTAAACTCATGAATTTGGACTTAAATGGAGGTGTAACTTCACTTGCAGAGGTCCTCGGTGCCCGCCTTGCTGTGGGTAAGCTTTTTATGTGTTTGTTGTGTGTATTTATTGTGTTTTTAATGTTTTTAAGTGCGCGCGGTTCGGGCGTTAAGGTCGTATTTTTGTGAGCTCGTAATGTTTTTTTTTCTAAGTCCCGTATTTTTGGATGGTAAGTCCGTAAATTTGATGGTGTAAGTCCTGCCTGCGGCTCATTGCAGCCGACGTGGGAGCCTTCGGCGCTCCTTGCCAGCAACTCTGGCCCTCGCTTCGCAAGCCTGCAGCGTTAGCAACAACCCGCCTGCTCACAACTATATATGTGATATCTGTAACGTCTTCCCCAGTTGGCACTTGTAAATCAGCTAAGCGACAAAAAAAATGGCGTCCGGAAAAAATGAAAACGAGGCTACACGACCCCAAACCGCGCAAAACATAGCCAGCCATGTACGACTTTTACCTAGGCAACTACAGTTATCCGGCAATAGGGAGTGAGAGGAGAATGTTGTTACATTGACTTTTGTCAGTCAAGCCTTCTCGTCAACCCATTAAGGGCAAACTAAGATCTCTTGCTAATTGGAGATCATTGACAATTGTTGCAGCTCGGCTCATTCACATGCAACAATAGATTCAAAGATTGGGCATGCTCAGACCTCAAGGACATAAGCCTCCATTCCATGGCTCACGCGGGAAAGATAATAAGTAAACTGTACATGTTAATCAGCTATCCGCAATAAAATACCATAAAATACCCTCTGAACAGGGGCGGCCCGTCCATTGGGGCGTCAGGGCAAACGCCCCCCAAAATATTTTCTTCACCCTGCAATAAAAAAAACACAACAATGTATTAGTATAACCCAAAAACAAATAAATATAAGGTGTACATCATCATTTCAAGTCTCAATAGTATTAAAAATGAAGTAAAGTTAGTAAAGGGACACTGTCACTTTAAAATAACCCTTGCTCTACATTAACTAATGCTGTGTATCTATATAGCCCCCTGCCTGCACCCTGTGTGATCAAATTACAATAGTTATACTGTGTACACTAACCTTAGACTCTTCTCTCTCTTCAATGAGTCCTGGCCTGGCCCCCTGACCGTTAATGCATGCCGCCCACCATCACAGTGACGATATGCATGGGCGGTCATAAATGTATCAATTAATAACTGACAGTCTTCCATCATTGACCAATCAATGATGGAAGGCTGTCCAGTTACTAAGTGATCAATCTAAACCCACCCAGACCGTTAGCCCTGAGCGCCCGCCAGCAAATAGGGCCTCGAGTTATCATTTTGATTGACTGATACAGTCAATAAAACCACCAGTTGCCTGTCCCTTCCCCCTTTCTGTTTCCTGACCCTGGTCACGCTGAGACTGAGAGACCTCCCTGGCTGAATCTACTCACATCTGCTCTGCCTGCCTAACACAGTAAGTCTACCTGCCCTGCCCCTGCCCCTGGCCAAACCAAAACCCCTAGTAGCCCCTAATAAAAGTTAGGGGTGACCAGTTACCCCCAGTCCCCCACTATGCCTGCCTGGCCTGCCAGTGCCACCTACCCAGCCACCCACCAACTACCACCGACGACCCTAGGCCTACAATGCCTGGTGCCAGTGCCACCCCCAGCCATCACCCCCATGTGGCATGTGCCACCCCCGATCAGGCCTGCCCTATGCGATGCCATCATGCCACCGCCGGATTACCCCGATCACGGGATCGGGGTAGTCGGGTGGTGAGCGGGGTGACACAGGCCCACATGGGGGTGATCGGATCACCCCCTTGATGAGGCCTGTGCCACCCCTGATGACCTCCATGTCGCCGCCCTATGCCACCCCCGAGGCCCGATCACCACCACCCCGATGCGGCCTATGCTAGCACCGCCCGATTACCCCGGGTATTCGGGCAGTGAGCGGGGTTGACCAGGCCACATGGGGGTGGATGTTCACCCCCATGAGGCCTGTGCCACCCCTGATCGTGGCCTACGCGGTCCGATGGGCGACCGATGGGCGCCTGAGCGTGACCGACCCCAACCTGGATGAACCAACTACCTACCCCCCCCCCCTATTTTTATTCCATTTTTAGAAGTAACAGGCATGTATATGTGCCTGTCACTTTTAATGATAAAATAAAAATAAGGGAAGGGAAAAAAAAATACAGTAAAAACATTATTATTACAAGTAAACAGTAAGCAAACACATTGTTAGTACAGTTAGTAACACAACACATTTTATACAAAAATAAATAGCTTTAAACAAACATTAATAAAAAATAAAATAAACAACAGCACATACTTACCTGTAAAATTGACCCCTCCAGCGTTGGCCTTCTGTCCTCTGGATATAGTCATGAAAAATAAATAATCCAATGTTGATTGAAGCCCATGTCAAATAATCCAATGTTGATTGAAGCCAATGGTCAAATAAAATAATCCAATGTTGATTGAAGCCAATGGTCAAAATAAAATAATCCAATGTTGATTGAAGCCAATGGTCAAAATAATCCAATGTTGATTGAAGCCAATGGTCAAATAATCCAATGTTGATTGAAGCCATTGTCCATCCATCCATTCTGGCCCATTGAAAGAGGCCTCCACAAAAAAAAAACGAGGCTCTAAAAAAAAAAACAACAACAAACTAAAAGAGCTCCTCCTACAAGGAGTCCCTCCCGCGATTAATTGTTTTTTTCCCACGGTCTGCTATATATACTAATTTTTGAAGGACTCTGATTGGCTGAAATTTTTGATTGACATCGATTTCAACCAATGAGAGTCTTTAAAAAATTAGCAAATCAGCAAGCAGGTATGGAAGCCTGTAAGGGTAAAAAAGGTTAGTGTGAACTTGTATGACCCTGTATGTATTATACATATTACAGGGCTATTTTATGTGATATACATGTTACAGGATAATATCCTGTAACATGTTTAGCCAAAAAATAGCACTGTAATATGTATGAAAAATAATGTGTAATAGAAATGCATGAACAATATAATATAACAAGTAAAGAACATCAATTAATCAAATAATAAATATCAATTAATATATATTGTTGTATGTATATGTTTATGTATATTTATGTGCATTTTTTATGCGTATATATATATATATATATATATATTTGGATATATATATATATATATATATATATAAAAATTGATATCAATATATCACAATAAATAAATATATATATATATATATATATATATATATATATATATATCAATTTGATATATATATATATATATATATATATATATATTTATTTATTGTGATATACTGATATCAATTTATATATATATATATATATATATATATATATATATATATATATATATATATACATATATTTATATTTATATATTATTATTTTTTATTTTTATTTTACAATTTGGGCCTATATGGTCCCAATTTGTTACTTAGGGTTTTTAAGGTGCGGTTGGGGCCTATATGGTCCCAATTTGTTATTTAGGGTTTTTAAGGTCCGGTTGGGGCCTATATGGTCAAAATTGGTTATTTAAGGTTTTTAAGGTGCGGTTGGGGCCTATATGGTCCCAATTTGTTATTTAAGGTTTTTAAGGTGCGGTTGGGGCCTATATGGTCCCAATTTGTTATTTAAGGTTTTTAAGGTGCGGTTGGGGCCTATATGGTCCCAATTTGTTATTTAGGGTTCTTAAGGTGCGGTTGGGGCCTATATGGTTCCAATTTGTTATTTAAGGTTTTTAAGGTGCGGTTGGGGCCTATATGGTCCCAATTTGTTATTTAGGGTTTTTAAGGTGCGGTTGGGGCCTATATGGTCCCAATTTGTTATTTAAGGTTTTTAAGGTGCGGTTGGGGCCTATATGGTCCCAATTTGTTATTTAAGGTTTTTAAGGTGCGGTTGGGGCCTATATGGTCCCAATTTGTTATTTAAGGTTTTTAAGGTGCGGTTGGGGCCTATATGGTCCCAATTTGTTATTTACGGTTTTTAAGGTGCGGTTGGGGCCTATATGGTCCCAATTTGTTATTTAGGGTTTTTAAGGTGCGGTTGGGGCCTATATGGTCCCAATTTGTTATTTAAGGTTTTTTAAGGTGCGGTTGGGGCCTATATGGTCCCAATTTGTTATTTAGGGTTTTAAAGGTGCGGTTGGGGCCTATATGGTCCCAATTTGTTATTTAAGGTTTTTAAGGTGCGGTTGGGGCCTATATGGTCACACTTGGTCTTTCAAGGTTTTAAAAGTTAAGGTTTGGGTCTTAAACGCTCTAATGTTTTTTTTGTTGTTTTCTATCACCCCCCAGGTGCAAACTATCTGTGGAAGCAGATTTGTTTGGACTCGTTGGTTGACTTACTGGACGTGAATACCCCGAGAAGGAGAGTCAACTGTAGGTGAGTATATGGTCACACTTGGAATTTGAAGTTTTTTAAGGTGCGTTTGGGGCCTATATGGTCACACTTGCTCTTTTAAGGTTTTAAAAGTTACGGTTTGGGTCTTAAACGCTCTAATGTTTTTTTTGTTGTTTTCTATCACCCCCCAGGTGCAAACTATCTGTGGAAGCAGATTTGTTTGGACTCGTTGGTTGACTTACTGGATGTGAATACCCCGAGAAGGAGAGTTAACTGTTGGTGAGTATCATTGCCTTTAATTTTCTGTCCATGTGTATAGGTGCAAATTTGATGTTGATGTAGTCTTGTCACATGAGGGTTTGCAATCTGTAATGTATCCCAATGAAATCAACACACTGTTATTTTAAAGTAATTTTGTGACATAATATAAATTAATATACCGTGATCTCTTTCTTTTATTGGTATCAATATCAGAAATGAATACTATTGACTCTCTACTTGTGAAGCCTTTCGGCACCCTAACCTATGAGGAGAAGGTGGAAGTAAAACGGTTAGGAGCTGACCAACCAGAGATAAATCTGCAGCAAATCGCAAGAGATAGAGGGAAGCAATATGTCCGTAATTTCAATACTGAATGGTACAAGAAGAACGACTGGCTTTCTGGAAGCGTTTCTAGGAAGTCCTTATATTGTTTCCCATGCATCCTATTTGGTGGTGACGCTGCTTGGACCAAAACTGGAGTGACTGACGTCAAACATCTAGCTGACAAATTGGCAAAACACAAAAGTTCTAAAGCTCACTTGGATAACAGGATCAAGTTTGAGATGCTTGGACAGGCGAACATTGCTGTTCAACTGGACCAAGGATACCAAGTCAGCATTCAAAAACACAACAAAGAAGTGGCTAAGAACCGGTACATCCTTTCGAAGATAATTGATTGTGGCGCTTTTGAACTGGCATTAAGAGGACACGACGAGAGTGAAACATCGCTAAATCCAGGAGTGTTTCGAGGCCTGGTGGATTTGGTTGGCAGTATCGATAGTGCAATGGAACAGCATTTGAAGACTGCAACTGTGTTTAAGGGCACTTCCAAAACCGTGCAGAATGAGCTACTGGACTGAATGCATGAAGTTATAAAGGACGTGATTCACCAAGAGCTTAAAGAAGCCCAGTTTGTGGCAATCCAAGCGGATGAAACAACAGATATTTCCGCTAGGACACAGTGCGTTGTAGTCTATCGCTACATTGACAAGAAGCATCAAGTGGTGGAAAGATTTGATGGCTTCACGGAAATGAAATCAACGGATGCAGACTCGATTGCTGCTGTTGTGCTGGAAACACTGAGATCAAGGAGGAGTTCAAAGAAAAATAAGACGTGTACCCGAACGCACACTACGTCCATTGCTATGCTCACCAACTGAACCTAATAATGGAGAAAGCAGTTTCAAGGATTGGAAGAGTTCGAGTTTTTTTTTCCAACATAGGCGGCATACCATCTTTTTTTCACGCTCTCCAAAAAGGACTGGAGTTCTGGATGAGGTAGTTGGTAGAAGACTTCCAAGAGGTGCACCAACACGATGGAACTTCAACGTTAGGACCGTGAACGTGATCTACGAGAACAGAGATGCGCTACTTGAGTGTTTCCAGACAATTGAAGCATGTCTAAACTTTGATCCAACATCTATACGGGAAGCCGCAGGTTTCATTGGAATACTGGAAGACAGGGAGTTCCTTTACTTCCTTAAATTATTTCATTTAATAATGCCACATGTTGACATCCTCTATAGTCAGCTTCAGAAGCGAGACACGGATACTGTTTATATAAAAAAAGTCACAGAAGACTTTGTCGCCAGCATCCAGAAAATCCGTAATTCTGTGGAAGAGATAGAAGCAAGTTTGCCGAGCGATCTAACAGTCAACAGACGGAGTGCGGAGATCTCAACCTTGAGACAACTTTCAAGAGAGGTATGTGACATAGTGGTGGTTCATGCAAAAGAATGTTTTTCATTTTCAAATCACCTAGTCAGTGCCAAAATTGTTCAAAGTGACTTGTATAAAACCCATGACACTTGCTTTCCAACCCAAGCTCTGGAAGACACCGTGCAAGCATATCCAATACTGAAGAAGGAACAATTACGCACTGAGCTGTCACTTCTGTATGGGAAGACAGAGTTTCATACTTGTACAAGTGCTGTTGCTCTGCACAAACTTTTCCATCAATTTAATCTGCAGAATGATTTCACAGAGACAGTAAAATTATTAAGAATCCTGATTACAACACCAATGACTACTGCCGAATCAGAAAGATGCTTCTCAACATTGAAGAGGATAAAAACCTTTTTAAGAAGCACCATGTCCCTGGAGCGGTTGAATGCATTGGCGATGCTCTCAATGGAAAAGCAACTGATTTCCGAGATCCCAGACTTCAATGAAAAAAACATTGAGAAGTTTTCTTCTTTGAAAGATCGCTGTGCAAAATTAAAATACAAGTGATTGAAGCAAAGAAGAATGCATACCCCCAAGGTGTGCAAAGATAAACCGCATTAAGCAGCACCACCTCACACTACCAAACATAACTAGTGGTAAGTAAAGTATGAACGGTGTGTGGGTGTGCATATGGAAGGAGCTATGAAAGGTGTGTGCATGGTCAGTAACAATTGTTGAAGCCTTGGCGTGGTTTGAAGGAATTGGAGGCACTTCCAAGGGTAGCTGTCACTTGTGTACAGGAAGCAAGAATTCCATGTCTGTACAAGTGCTGTTGCTCTGCAGCAACTTTAGCATCAATTTAATCTACATAATTTAACAGAGTGAGTGAAGCTATAAGGAATCCTGCTTACAACAACGAAGACTACTAAAGAACCAGAAAGATGCTTCTCCACATTGAAGAGGATCAAAAAAGTAATTAAAAAGCACCATGGCCCTGTAGCGGTTAAATGCATTGGTTTGAAGGAATTGGAGGCACCTTCAAGGGTACGTAAAGTTCTCAGAAATGGCACCACCTCACTACCAAAAATAACTAGTGGTAAGTAAAGTATGAATGGTGTGTGGGTGTGCATATTGAAGGAGCTATGAAAGGTGTGTGAATGGTCAGTAACAATTGTTGAAGCCTTGGCGTGGCGTTACTGCTCATATGGTTATCCATATGCTAATTCAACGTGTTTGTTTGACTTTGATTATTGTGTTGTCTAAACAGAAGTTAAATGTTGTTGTTTTCTTGAATCCCAAGATCCACTGGTTTGGGCCTATGCAGTGCTGATTGGTCTTCTAAGGTATGTTTGAGGCCTATATGGTCACACTTGGTCTTCTAAGGTATGTTTGGGGCCTATGGTCACACTTGATCTTCTAAGGTATGTTTGAGGCCTATATGGTCACACTTGGTCTTCTAAGGTATGTTTGGGGCCTATATAGTCACACTTGGTCTTCTAAGGTATGTTTGGGGCCTATATAGTTCCACTTGGTCTTCTAATGTATGTTTGGGGCCTATATAGTCACACTTGGTCTTCTAAGGTATGTTTGGGGCCTATATTGTTCCACTTGGTCGTTTAATGTTTTTTAAGTATGGTTTTGTTCTTGAATGGTATGATTGATTTGCTTGTTTTCTTTCAACCCCAGGTGCAAACCCTATGTGGCTGCAGATTTGTTTCTACTCATTGGTCAACTTAATGAACGTGAATACCCTGAGAAGAAGACCCGACTAATGGTAGGTGTCACTCCTTTAATTTTTCTGTTAATACGTATAGGTGCAATTATGATATTGCTGTAGTCTTGTCACATGAGTTTTTTCAATCTATATTGTATACCAATGAATTTAACACATTGTTACTTTACTTCTTGACATTTCTGCATTGCAGATCATGTATTTCAATGGGCTTTACAAGCATAAGGTCATTGGGCGGGGCTTATAAAGGTCGTTATGACGTCAGGGGGAGGAGTTATAAAATGGGTGTGGTTTGAAAAAGGGGGAGTGGCTATGTTTCGCCCTGTCGCCCCTCCAACTTGAAAAGTCACCAGCCGCCACTGCCTCTGAAAGTACCTAAAATCATAACACATGAGTACTTGCACCATTGATGTTTTCTAAAAGGCCATCACAATGTTCCAATAGGGCAATCTGAGAGTTACATGTAAGTGCTTGAGAATGCTGATATTTAAACAAAATCCTACATGTACTTTCACTTGCACAGAGGCACAATAAATGCCTATGATAAGTCTATATGCTATAACACTAGACTCTAATACCACTTCCCCCATAAGCCAGGGATGCCCTGGGATTCCCCACTCCCACTCACTAGCTTTTATGACCCCAGGGAACCACCATCTAACTCGTAAACATGGGAGTGCCTATAGATCCCCATGGCACCTATAATTAACCCCTATACCATGAGGGTCCCTGGGGACCCCCATACCATGGGAGTCCTTAGCAGACACCCATGGCATTAAATATTAACAACCATGCCATGGGGTCCATATGGAGACCTCCATGCTATCTAAATGTACCCCCTATACTGTGGGGTCAGCATTTAACCCATATAGCATCTACAAATGAATTACCTACTACTGAGGCTCTTTAGACCCCCCCCTTAGTACCTAATGTTAAGCCCTTCCTATGACTCTCCTCATCTGACCCATGTGGCATCTAAACAGCACCAAAAAATTAACAGTGTGCCATGAACCTCTATACCATGGTGGTGTCTCAATTGACCACCATGATACCATTAACCATAACACCATGGTGGTCTAAATGGACCTGCATGGCATCTAACATTAACCCTGTGTGCTATTGTGGTCTTCAAGGACCCCCATGTCAGACTTCCTACTACCACAGTAATTCATATTAAATCCTCATGCAACCCAACACCCATGGGAGTCCATTAGGACCCAATAGTCCCTATCACTAAAAAGTAAAACAACAACAAAAAAACAAAAACAAAAAATAGCTAACAAAAAAAAATAATAAATAAACTATACCAGGTTCTAAATCTTCAGCCCTGGATAAGCAAACATCCATGTTGAAGAATTCATCATCTTTCTGGACTGAAGCCAATGATCCTCATCTTCGGCACTTTGAAATGGCCCTTCACCTAGAAAACCCACAGCTCTAAAAACAAAAATAAAAAGCTACTAGTAATTGAGTTCCCCATAGGAGCTCCCATGCCGACTAATGGCTTGTGGTGTGCTTTCTGGCCTTAAATAGAAATGCTGAGAATTCTGATTGGCTGAAATATGTGTCAATCCTATTTAAACCAATAAGAATCAATTTGTCACCCTGATCAACATTTTCATGGTTCAATTAAATACCAATCAGATTGGTATGTATACTGAAGGGGCATTAACATTTCTGAGGCGGTAGAGTTGCATCCTTTACTGCAATGTCCTACTTCTGGTGCAATGAGGGGGAAGGGGTATGGTGTCAATTTCAATATTATCCAGTTGGCTGCCTACCCATCCTACCCTACACTTCCCTCCACTGATAACTATAAACACACATCCATCATCAAGCTCTTAGCTTGTGATTTAACTATCACAAAATGGATTCCTTTATTCATAAACAGAGTCTTCAAAAACTCTGATTTTGCCCAAATTTTTCTTATATCCATGATTTACACATATTGTTAGACTGGTACGTATTTGACAACTAAGTGTGCTTTGTCTTGAACTGCAGTGGCCCTTTAATGGGCTACAGATTACAGGAACCTAATGGGCCAATTTGTACATATGTGGTTGAAGCTGTCTGGTGGGTGACATCATCATCCACTATGACATGTTCTGTTGTAATAATTAATGAGGTCACAGATGGGTCTTGCTCCTATAAAAGTTTTGCTTTCTCCTATATCTTGCAGAGCAGGTCCCTCAAAAGACCTCTGATCCCCCTGTAAACCAGTGGTGCAGTCATGGAAAACCTCATACAGGGACACGAAGTCGATGGTCTTAGGACTGAGAATGTGAGGCTCGTCAGTGAAAATGGTGAGCTGCGCAAGATGGTGGCCTTGATGCAGGAGAACCTGGAACTGAGATATGCTCTAAGAGACCATGAGACTCAGGTACGGACCCTGTCTCCACCAAGTCCTAGCAAGGACCCAGGAAGATGTAAAGAATCATTTGCCCCCTCTTCTACACACCACAAGGGACGTTCTGCCGGTCAGAACGCAGAAAGACTTGGAATAAATGCTATCGGAAGCCACCATGGGAGCCACGGAGAAGGAGGTCATTCACCCCTGAAAGATTCCCCAGGCAAATCCTCAGGAAGTTCAAGTTCACATCATAATCCTCCACTATCAGGTAAACAAACACCAATTGACGCAAAAAGTCATTGCATTGATCCATCTTGTAGAACCGTTTAATCAGCAAAGATCACTATACAACTTTGTGATTAAAAAGTAGATTTTTCATGAGAGTACCCAACTCATTTTTTCATCAGGCGTCATTTCCTCCAACTCTTTTTAAATAGTGACATAGCTGCCTATTTTTCTATACAGCTTTATTGGCAATGAATGGAGAAATACCAGTGTAATCATTACTTCTATACAGTATTTTGAATAACTCAACAGGACCTGGGGGCTCCATTTTGCTTTTTTTTTCTGCTACTACCTGTTACTTTCTCAGGAGTTAAGCTTCCTTTTACTCTTGATGAGGTCCACTAATAGTTTTACCTGCCACATTCCCACTGGGCAGACAGAAAACTCTTATTTTAAAGTTTCCTCGTACCTCTGGAAGTCGCCTGCCCAAGCCAAAATGCCGGATTCCTCATTGCTATAATTACATATAAAAGATAATTAGAAGCTACACATTTTCAAGTGCATTCTTCAAAAGAGTCAATTTCAATAGGACCACCGTGATTCTAGACAATCTCATCCTATTATTTCATGACTTAGTCGCACTGTCTATTATAAAATGTCTAATATGTGACTCTGTCTCTTTTTTACAGGACACAGAAAACTAATTGAAAGTCTCACGAAGCTCAACTTACAGGAGAAGTCTAAAAAGGAGCCCCAGAATGGATGCCACGTCCAGAGGGTGGTGGCGAGCTATCGTTAGACGGGCCCCACGATATGTCTAGAGAGAGTGACTTATGTAGAGATGCATTTGTATAAATAAATCTCTTATCTCTTCTTGTGAGATTGTATGTGATGAGAAGGTGGGGGGATATTGCCACGCGGTATATAGACCGCATATACATGCAATAACTCAGCCGAGGGATATAGTGATAACGGACAGTGAATAGACACTAACCAGTGATCTAAGGATTCAGTGACAAGCACACGCTGACTGTGACCATTGGGGGATCTAGAGACATGTACACACAAACTTACCTAATGGTATATGGTGACACATTTTGACTGTGATATCACAGGTCACTGTCAGTGTGGGAATGGCACTAGATTCCCTAACGGGATCTAGTGCTACTCAAACACTGACAGTGACCTAATGGGATCTAGTGCTACTCACACACCGACAGTGACCTAAAGGGATCTAGTGCTACTCACACACCGACAGTGACCTAACGGGATCTAGTGCTACTCACACACCGACAGTGACCTAACGGGATCTAGTGCTACTCACATTGGGAGTGATCTAATGGGTGTTCTAGTGTCATTCACACACTATCAGTGTGTTAGTGATAATAGATCCCCCATTAGATCAGTCAATGATCTCATCAAATCTAGTGTCACTCACACATTGGCAATAATCTAATGGGATCTAGTGTCACTAACACACTGACCGTGATCTCACAGGGGTTCTAGCGAAATTAGCATGCGTAATCTGAAACGCATGGAAATAGAATCACTATGGCATCACTAATGGGTAGAGCGCACACTACATTGAACAGTGTCACAATCCATGATCTTGTCACATGTATACATGGATATGATTCAGTGATCTAGTACCACAGAGTACACACTAAGGTAGAATTATTATTATTATTGTTTGTAATGCGCCAACATATTCCGTAGCGCTATACATAAGTTAAGTTACAGGCAATGACAAGTTCAAGATTCACACATTGCAAAGAGTGGATGGCCCTGTCTTTGAGCTTGGAGTCCGGTGTCCATAGCACTTTCCCTAAAGCACCGCGCAGCATTGAAACTCGCAGACTTACAATCTAAAGGTTGAAGTTTTTATGTGGTACAGTAGGGAGAGAGTAGTGCTGAGCATGTTAGGGGGGAAGGTTATAGGCTTCTTTAAAGAGGTGCGTTTTTATTGAAGTTTTGAAGGATTTAAGGCAGGAGGATAGTCTGGTGAAGCGAGGCAAGGAATTCCAGATAATAGGGGCAGCGGGAGAAGTCCTGGAGGTGGGAGTGAGAGGAGGTGACAAGAGTGGTAGAAAGAAGAAGGTTGTTAGCAGAACAAAGAGGGCGTGTGGGGGAGTATTTGGAGATGAGAGCAGAGATGTATGGGGGTGCGCTGTTGTTGAGGGCTTTGTAAATTAGGGTCAAGATTTGCAATAGTCAAGATGAGAAATGATGAGAGAGTGTATTAGAATCTTAGTAGTAGAATACCTATATTAGATTGCTAATAACACAGTGACATGGGCACACACTAATCTCCCCCAATATAATCTGTAATCTAAGGATTGAGAAGCTGAAACATAGTCTGGGGTCCTGCACTTACTCTCTTAAATTGGCATTTCATGGCTGGCCTGACCCTGTGGGTCAGACTCTTCTACTACAGGCACCTTCTCTTTAGTGAGATAAGTAAGATAAACCTCAAGATTGCACACACTGCTATGGCACATTGGTGTGTTGAGAATTTAAAATCCTTCCTTACAGCAAATCAGCATGCTAGAAACTTCATATACACTAAAAACGTCTACGTGGAGATGTCTATTACATAGAACAATACTCGTGAGTGGTTAGATAAGCGTCTCAGATATAAGGCTTTATCTCTGTTATCATGTATGCAAGAATGTCTATACTATTCTACCTAGCTCCTGTTACTTACTACATATAACACTACTAAATAGATCAGTTAGATGTGGTCCAGTTAAGTCCATTATTACCACCTTGAAGACTGTCCCAGGCATTTTTTTTTTTTCTTAATTTTTTTTTCGCGTTAATACAAACATACAAAAAATACAAATACAATAATACATCCTCTGACCCAAACAGTCACAAAATACATAGTGGAAGGAGTACATCAAAGAAACCCAAATGAAAAGAGAGAATAAAACAGAACAGATAAAAGAAAAAGGCAAAGCACAGATACACCCTTATTATATGTTACACATATAGGTGTCCCATTTCCCCCACTTCAATTTGTCACTGGGCGTCTTCTGAGCAAAATCTCTGTTCCTTTCAAGAATTGTTAATACGCCCTTCCAAGTGGGGATCTTACCCCCTTTTCAATTTAGGGAGACTAACCACTTAGCAATCAATAAAACATTGATAATAAGTGGCCTACTTGTACAATCAACATCAGAAGGAAAAATATTAAATAACACTAACTCAGGGGTAGGTTTAATAATAAAGTTGCATATCCTTGATACATTTGAAATACATTCCAACCACAATGAATTCATTTTGGGGCAGGACCACCACAAATGGGGCTGAGTCTCTAGTGAGCCACAAGCTTCCCAACACTTATCCGAACTACCTTTTGGGTCAATCTCATAAGATCTCACCGCTACCCAGTACCTACCACATCTGTAAGATCTTAAAATGTGTTCCTCTAAGAGGAACACAGAGGACATTCTTATATATTGAGGTCAAAACTCCCAACCATTCATCTATTTCTATTTGGATGCCCAGATCATGTTCCCATTTTTGCATCGCCACCGATTTCCCCATGGGAAATAGTCTAAGATGTTGTTACAATTGGAGACGCTAAACGCATAAGCGTCCCTACTCAATTTAACTTCAAGTTAGTTAGCAAAGGGGGGACAAATTACCCAATACCTTGGTCACCTCTAATTTCAAGGCATTAATACGTAACCACACAAATGTGGAGGCACAGCATTATTATCTACTATATTGCTAAAAGTTTTCATTTTATCTTTATCATATAAATCCCGTATACAAAATAGATTCCATTGACTCCAATTAATGGGTGACCTTTGTGCATTACCATTCCCTAACCAGCAGAGTGGCATTAAAGGAGACAGACCTGGTACCAATCCATATTTTTTATTAATAATGTACCAATTTTTAAGGCACTACTTGATTACCACAGGCTGTCTAAGAATCACACTCTTGTCAACCTGCTTATTCCATATAATTATGGCTAAGTCGACTTTAAACATCAAACTTTTTTCTATTTCTAGAAATTTCTAATTATCATTACCCTAAAAAAGTCTCAGAAAATGAAAGAGCGCTACAGCTCTAAAACAATCACCCAAACTCGGAGTACCAAGACCTCCACCAACGTAAGTCCTACTAAGAACTGACCTACTGATCCTAAACGTTTTCTGTTTGTTTATAAATTTGTCCGTTATGTCTTGGAGTCTCTTAAGTAACATCCTCGGAAATTGAAGCGGAATACACCAAAAAAGATAAAGAATTCTCTGGAGGATGAACATCTTAATCGCAGTAATCCTTCCTATCCACGACAGGTTTAATTTTTTCCAAGTTTCCATAACTTTTCTTAATTGTTCTTAATTAATTGATTAAGATTACGCACAAATTAAATACCCACATGTGATAGAGTTACTGTTCAAGTTAAAATTATACGTTGATTCAAGCATTCCGGGTTGTTGCTAACGCTTGCGGGCTTGCGTAGCCAAGTGAGGGCCACAGTTGCAGGCAATGTGCGCTGGTGGAGATAAGCGTCATAGGCGCTCATCCCTACGACCCCGCACGACTTAGGCAGTGAGCTCTGAAGGCGCTCACTGCGCTGGTGGAGATCCGCAGGACTACAGATCAACAGAAATCTCAATTATCCAATTCACAGTGCAAGCCCCGTAACAGTTTGAAAACAATGCGTTAAAAAATTACGGCCCGTAACACTTTGCAAAAATCAGGACTCCAGAAAATATCCGGACCCCGCAAAAATTTAAATTTAATGGCCGAACCGCTCAAATCAAAAAACACAAATTTGAATCTAAGTGAGAATAAAAATGGCAGCCGAAAAAACCCAAAATGAGGCTACACGACCCCTAACCATGCAAAACACTGGCAGGCATGTACAACTTTTACCCAAGAACGTACGAAGTACAAAATAAACTATAGGAAAGGACGGACAATGCTTGCGAGCCGCGTAACACATAGACAATCGCCGCCATTTTACAACACTAACATTACGATTCTAAAATGTCGCTTTACCAAACTAAACAAACGGTTTGGACTCACGCACGCAGCCTATTCATACTGCACACCTGGCACATTACTGACACTTACACCTCAGGTCAGCAACAGTTCAACTGTTCATTGTATGCTGTAGGAAAATCAAAAGATATTGTTAGCGCTTCAGGATATTGATTGATTAATTAGAAATACGTAAAGTATATATGAGGGGGGTTGAGGAGGGAGGTTGAGGATGAAGAGGGAGGTTGAGGATGAGGAGGGAGGTTGAGGATGAGGAGGGAGGTTGAGGATGAGGAGGGAGGTTGAGGATGAGGAGGGAGGTTGAGGATGAGGAGGGAGGTTGAGGATGAGGAGGGGGGTTGAGGAGGGGATTGAGGATGGGGGGGTTGAGGTTGAGGAGGGGATTGAGGATGGGGGGGTTGAGGTTGAGAAGGGGGGTTGAGGAGGGGTTGAAGAGGGGGGTGGAGGAGGGGGGTGCAGGAGGGGGGTGGAGGAGGGAGGATGAGGAGGGGGGTTGAGGTTGAGGAGGGGGGTTGAGTAGGGGTTTGAGGATGAGGAGGGGGGTTGAGGAAGGAGGATGAGGAGGGGGGTTGAGGAAGGAGGATGAGGAGGGAGGTTGAGGATGGGGGGTTGAGGAGGGGTTGAGGATGAGGAGGGGGGTGGAGGAGGGAGGATGAGGAGGGGGGTTGAGGAGGGGGGTTGAGGAGGGGGGTTGAGGAGGGGGTTGAGGATGAGGAGGGAGGATGAGGAGGGAGTTGAGGATGAGGAGGGAGGTTGAGGATGAGGAGGGAGGTTGAGGATGAGGAGGGGGGTTGAGGATGGGATTGAGGATGGATGGGGGGTTGAGGAGGGGGGTTGAGGAGGGGATTGAGGATGGGGGGTTGAGGTTGAGGAGGGGGGTTGAGGAAGGAGGATGAGGAGGGGGTTTGAGGAGGGAGGTTGAGGAGGGGTTGAGGATGAGGAGGGGGTTTGAGGAGGGGGGTGCAGGAGGGGGGTGGAGGAGGGAGGATGAGGAGGGGGGTTGAGGTTGAGGAGGGGGGTTGAGTAGGGGTTTGAGGATGAGAAGGGGGGTTGAGGAAGGAGGATGAGGAGGGGGGTTGAGGAAGGAGGATGAGGAGGGAGGTTGAGGATGGAGGATGAGGAGGGAGGTTGAGGAGGGGGGTTGAGGAGGGGGTTGAGGATGAGGAGGGAGGATGAGGAGGGAGTTGAGGATGAGGAGGGAGGTTGAAGATGAGGAGGGGGGTTGAGGATGGGGGTTGAGGATGAAGATGAGGAGGGGGGTTGAGGATGGGGGTTGAGGATGAAGAGGGAGGTTGAGGAGGGGGTTGAGGTTGAGGAGGGGGGTTGAGGATGAAGAGGGAGGTTGAGGATGGGGGGTTGAGGATGAAGAGGGAGGTTGAGGAGGGGGTTGAGGTTGAGGAGGGGGGTTGAGGTAAAGAGGATGAGGAGGGAGGTTGAGGATGGGGGGGTTGAGGATGGAGGTTGAGGATGAGGAGGGGGGTTGATGTTGAGGAGGGGGGATGAGGAGGGAGTTGAGGATGGGGAGGTTGAGGATGAGGATGGGGGGTTTGAGGATGAGGAGGGAGGTTGTGGAGGGGGGGTTTGAGGAGGGGGTTTGGGGAGGGAGGATGATGGAGGGGTGAGGAGGAGGTTGAGGATGGGGGGTTGAGGATGGAGGATGAGGAGGGGGTTGAGGATGAGGAGGGGGTTGAGGATGAGGAGGGAGGTTGAGGATGGGGGGTTGAGGATGGAGGATGAGGAGGGGGTTGAGGATGAGGAGGGGATTGAGGATGAGGAGGGGGGTTGAAGAGGGAGGTTGAGTAGGGGGTTGAGGATGAGGAGGGAGATTGAGGAGCGGGTTGAGGATGGGGGGTTGAGTGAGGAGGGAGGTTGAGGAGGGTGGTTGAGGTTGAGGAGGGGGGTTGAGGAGGGGGTTGAGGAAAGAGGATGAGGAAGGGTTTGAGGATGGGGGGGTTGAGGAGGATGAGGGGGAGGTTGAGGATTGGGGGGTTGAGGATGGGGGGGTTGAGGAGGGAGGATGAGGATGGGGAGGTTGAGGAGGGAGGTTGAGGTTGAGGAGGGAGGTTGAGGATGAGGAGGGAGGTTGAGGATGAGGAGGGAGGTTGAGGATGAGGAGGGAGGTTGAGGATGAGGAGGGAGGTTGAGGAGGGAGGTTGAGGATGAGGAGGGGGTTGAGGATGAGGAGGGGTGTTGAGGAGGGGATTGAGGATGGGGGGGTTGAGGTTGAGGAGGGGGGTTGAGGAGGGGATTGAGGATGGGAGGGTTGAGGTTGAGGAGGGGGTTTGAGGAGGGAGGTTGAGGAGGGGTTGAGGATGAGGAGGGGGTTTGAGGAGGGGGGTGGAGGAGGGAGGATGAGGAGGGGGGTTGAGTAGGGGGTGAGGATGAGGAGGGAGGATGAGGAGGGAGTTGAGGATGGGGGGGTTGAGGATGAGGAGGGAGGTTGAAGATGAGGAGGGGGGTTGAGGATGGGGGTTGAGGATGAGGAGGGGGGTTGAGTAGGGGTTTGAGGATGAGGAGGGGGGTTGAGGAAGGAGGATGAGGAGGGAGGTTGAGGATGGGGGGTTGAGGAGGGGTTGAGGATGAGGAGGGGGGTTGAGGAGGGGGGTGGAGGAGGGAGGATGAGGAGGGGGGTTGAGGATGGGGGTGTTGAGGAGGGAGGTTGAGGATGGGGGGTTGAGGATGGAGGATGAGGAGGGGGGTTGAGGATGAGGAGGGGGTTGAGGAAGGAGGATGAGGAGGGAGGTTGAGGATGGGGGGTTGAGGAGGGGTTGAGGATGAGGAGGGGGGTTGAGGAGGGGGGTGGAGGAGGGAGGATGAGGAGGGGGGTTGAGTAGGGGGTTGAGGATGAGGGAGGTTGAAGATGAGGAGGGGGGTTGAGGATGGGGGTTGAGGATGAGGAGGGGGGTTGAGTAGGGGTTTGAGGATGAGGAGGGGGGTTGAGGAAGGAGGATGAGGAGGGAGGTTGAGGATGGGGGGTTGAGGAGGGGTTGAGGATGAGGAGGGGGGTGGAGGAGGGGGGTGGAGGAGGGGGGTGGAGGAGGGAGGATGAGGAGGGGGGTTGAGGAGGGGGGTGGAGGAGGGGGGTGGAGGAGGGAGGATGAGGAGGGGGGTTGAGTAGGGGGTTGAGGATGAGGAGGGAGGATGAGGAGGGAGTTGAGGATGGGGGGGTTGAGGATGAGGAGGGAGGTTGAAGATGAGGAGGGGGTTGAGGATGGGGGTTGAGGATCAAGAGGGAGGTTGAAGATGAGGAGGGGGGTTGAGGATGGGGGTTGAGGATGAAGAGGGAGGTTGAGGAGGGGGTTGAGGTTGAGGAGGGGGTTGAGGATGAAGATGGAGGTTGAGGATGGGGGTTGAGGATGAAGAGGGAGGTTGAGGAGGGGGTTGAGGTTCAGGAGGGGGGTTGAGGTAAAGAGGATGAGGAGGGAGATTGAGGATGGGGGGGTTGAGGATGGAGGTTGAGGATGAGGAGGGGGGTTGATGTTGAGGAGGGGGGATGAGGAGGGAGTTGAGGATGGGGAGGTTGAGGATGAGGATGGGGGGTTTGAGTATGAGGAGGGAGGTTGTGGAGGGGGGGTTTGAGGAGGGGGTTTGAGGAGGGAGGATGATGGAGGGGTGAGGAGGAGGTTGAGGATGGGGGTGTTGAGGAGGGAGGTTGAGGATGGGGGGTTGAGGATGGAGGATGAGGAGGGGGGTTGAGGATGAGGAGGGGGGTTGAGGATGAGGAGGGGGTTGAGGATGAGGAGGGAGGTTGAGGATGGGGGGTTGAGGATGGAGGATGAGGAGGGGGTTGAGGATGAGGAGGGGGGTTGAAGAGGGAGGTTGAGTAGGGGGTTGAGGATGAGGAGGGAGATTGAGGAGCGGGTTGAGGATGGGGGTTGAGTGAGGAGGGAGGTTGAGGAGGGTGGTTGAGGTTGAGGAGGGGGGTTGAGGAAAGAGGATGAGGAGGGGTTTGAGGATGGGGGGGTTGAGGAGGATGAGGGGGAGGTTGAGGATTGGGGGGTTGAGGATGGGGGGGTTGAGGAGGGAGGATGAGGATGGGGAGGTTGAGTAGGGGGTTGAGGATGTGGAGGGAGGTTGAGGATGAGGTGGGGGGTTGAGGAGGGGGGTTGAGGAGGGAGGATGAGGAGGGGGGTTGAGGAGGGGGGTGGAGGAGGGGGGTGGAGGAGGGAGGATGAGGAGGGGGGTTGAGTAGGGGGTTGAGGATGAGGAGGGAGGATGAGGAGGGAGTTGAGGATGGGGGGGTTGAGGATGAGGAGGGAGGTTGAAGATGAGGAGGGGGTTGAGGATGGGGGTTGAGGATCAAGAGGGAGGTTGAAGATGAGGAGGGGGGTTGAGGATGGGGGTTGAGGATGAAGAGGGAGGTTGAGGAGGGGGTTGAGGTTGAGGAGGGGGTTGAGGATGAAGATGGAGGTTGAGGATGGGGGTTGAGGATGAAGAGGGAGGTTGAGGAGGGGGTTGAGGTTCAGGAGGGGGGTTGAGGTAAAGAGGATGAGGAGGGAGATTGAGGATGGGGGGGTTGAGGATGGAGGTTGAGGATGAGGAGGGGGGTTGATGTTGAGGAGGGGGGATGAGGAGGGAGTTGAGGATGGGGAGGTTGAGGATGAGGATGGGGGGTTTGAGTATGAGGAGGGAGGTTGTGGAGGGGGGGTTTGAGGAGGGGGTTTGAGGAGGGAGGATGATGGAGGGGTGAGGAGGAGGTTGAGGATGGGGGTGTTGAGGAGGGAGGTTGAGGATGGGGGGTTGAGGATGGAGGATGAGGAGGGGGGTTGAGGATGAGGAGGGGGGTTGAGGATGAGGAGGGGGTTGAGGATGAGGAGGGAGGTTGAGGATGGGGGGTTGAGGATGGAGGATGAGGAGGGGGTTGAGGATGAGGAGGGGGGTTGAAGAGGGAGGTTGAGTAGGGGGTTGAGGATGAGGAGGGAGATTGAGGAGCGGGGTTGAGGATGGGGGTTGAGTGAGGAGGGAGGTTGAGGAGGGTGGTTGAGGTTGAGGAGGGGGGTTGAGGAAAGAGGATGAGGAGGGGTTTGAGGATGGGGGGGTTGAGGAGGATGAGGGGGAGGTTGAGGATTGGGGGGTTGAGGATGGGGGGGTTGAGGAGGGAGGATGAGGATGGGGAGGTTGAGTAGGGGGTTGAGGATGTGGAGGGAGGTTGAGGATGAGGTGGGGGGTTGAGGAGGGGGGTTGAGGAGGGAAGTTGAGTAGGGGGTTGAGGTTGAGGAGGGGGGTTGAGGATGGGGTTGAGGATGGGGGGGTTGAGGATGAGGAGGGAGGTTGTGGAGGGGGGTTGAGGAAGGAGGATGATGGGGGGTTGAGGAGGGGGTTTGAGGATGGGGGGTTGAGGAGGGAGGTTGAGGATGGGGGGGTTGAGGAGGGAGGATGAGGACGGAGGTTGAGGAGGAAGTTGAGGAGGGAGGTTGAGGATGAGGACGGAGGTTGAGGAGGGAGGTTGAGGATGAGGAGGGGGGTTGAGGATTGGGGGGTTGAGAGGGGGTTGAGGAGGAGCAGCGATTTCTGAGTAAACTTTTGTAAAAACAAATAATATCCAGGTTTCTTTGTTAAAACAGTTGCTTTTACTGTCATTTTACGTTATTTACCTTATAAGTGTTAATATTATTAATAAAAAAAAGTTCTGAGCTACCCTTATTTTGCTTCAAAGTTCTTTATTTAAAATTTAAGTTTTTTTCCTAAAATTTCCTTCTTAAAATGAGGTGCGTGTTATACGCCGATAAATAAGGTATATGATTTTATTATGAGAGACAAAGCAGTTTTTTATCATGAAACAAGGCGCTCATTGCAGGCGAAACTCGCGTAGCGAGGCGAGCCGTTACATCGGAGCACTTTGGCAATGAGCGCCACAGGCGCTCATTGCAGGCGAGCCGTTAAACCGTAGCACTTAGAAAAAAAATACGAGGTGAAAAAAATTACGAGATACGCGGCGGAACCAAAACAATAAAAAAAACACTCAATACACACTAAAAAATTAAATAAAGGTCACTTACAGCATGGGGAACCAGGCAGGACGTCTGGAAGTGAGTTGGAACTCCAATTTAGATCGATTTAGCCGAGTTACAAAGATCGAAAATCGGCTAAGCGAGAAAAAAATGGCCGCCGAAAAAAATGAAAACGAGGCTATACTACTACTAACTGCGTAAAACACAGCCATAGACATATGTGTTAGAAAAACAACGATATAAAGGATGCGGATTAACCGTGCAATGAGTAAAAAGACAGTAGCGAGTACATTTTAATAAACTCAATTACAGATTTACGCATTAACACAGATTTAACGCCTTTGCCTCGCGCAACATCGGATTTACCGACTAAAACAACGCATTTGATGATATATAAGTGGCAAATTACAAAAAGACAAATTTAAAAAAAAAAAAAGTGTATTTATTTTAAGAAAAAAAAAATGGACAAATGTAGCGTCATGTTGTGTGGCAAACAAATTTAACAACATTTAATTATTATTGAACGTCATTTGACCGTTTGACCATATTTACTGTTAAACCGTAGTACTTTAGAGGGCTTAGCGATGAGCGCCGCAGAAAAAAGGCCGGACGAACATAACGATAATGACGCTACAGCACTATACCACGGAAAACACGTAACGATAATCCGCTAAGACGCACATCTACACATTATCCACCATTTTAGGATAATGCGGAAGTACACAGCTACGTTAACGGTTTCGGCTCACGCACACACACTATTACACTGCACACGTTCATTACGCTTACACAGCAGCTCCACACCACTAATGCTGCTGCAACATCAACACAGATTGCCAGCTCTTCAACACAATGCATAAAAATAAATTCATTTATTAATTTGAATTCTATATTTCAGTAGTACACAGAAAACAACATTAGCTACCTTACAATTTCAGATGTATATTAATAACTAAACAACTTTTAAAACATACACATCTGATTGCCGTCATTTTTTGACGGGCAATACGCTAGTTTTGATATAATCACTCACAAGAGGGCGATGAATGTTGTAGCGGAACCCATCACTGGGTTCCGCTACAAATGTCTTTCTCACCTCCATAAAAGGTGGAGGGAGGATGGTTCATACATAATTATTTGTGTACCAGAAAGGACCCGCAAGGGGGTTAAACACCTGATCGTAGCACTGTAAATGCAAATAATCAATACTGCACTTTAATAGATGGGAAAAGACATTAGAATTATTTGCACAACAGTCTCAAGTTCGCAAATGTGCAATACATTTTTTTTTTGTAGGTTTCATTTCCATGTTATATCAATCTTGGGAATTGAGGAGTTAATACATATCAGGCCACCCACATTGGATTAAAACATTTACTTCATTAATTTTTATTATTTAGTATTTTGCGGGTTTGTGAGTATGATCGCATATCGGACTTCTAAATGCTAATTGATTGACATTTAACCTCCATGTTTTACTGAAGTCATGATGACGGTCTCATTTACTATTGGCTCTTTCTAAACCGGTAGTTATGGCCTTGCTTAAATGATCATGATCACACTCTGAAATGCTACTTACGGGTGCATGGTTTACAGTTTATGCTTTCGGACAGGTAGCTGCGGGCTTGTTTAATTGAATTGCTCTGTAACTGTTGCAATTGAATAAGCGCTATAGTCTTACAGAAAGAGTGAAAGTAACTTCTGTAGTTGTAAGTTCCTGATGATAATTTTTGTATAAACTTGTTTTGTTTTATGTTAAGTCTTATTAACTTTTGCTTTTTACTACTTCATTAATATTTTGTGTATAAACAGTCCATTGGTGATCTGAAGCATTTGACATCAACAGCTAGATACAGTTGTTCTCAAACGTTTGTATACTTTGACAGAAATTGTGAAATTTGGGCAGTTATTTTGAAAATATGACTGATCATGCAAAAAATATATTTTATTGCAGGATAGTGATCATATCAAGCAATTTATTATCGCATAGTTGTTTGGCTCCTTTTTAACTCATAATGATAACAGAAATCACCTAAATGGCCCTAATCAAAAGTTTACATACCCTTAGTTCTTAATATTGTGTATTGCCCCCTTTACCATCAATGGCAGCGTGCAATCTTGTCTAATAGCTGTCTGAGGCCCCCAATTCTTGCAGGTGGTATAGCTGCCCATTTGAGTGGCTCAATGATATTAAGGTCAGGAAACTGTGACGGCCACTCCAAAACATTCACCTTTTTCTGCTGTAACCACTGGAGGGTCAGCTTGGCCTTGTGCTTAGGGTCATTGTCATGCTGGAAAATTTAAGAGCGTCCCATGCGCAGCCTTCGTGGCAGAAGAATTCAAATTGTCTGCCAGTATTTTCTGGTAACATGCTGCATTCATCTTTCCATCAATTTTAACAAGATTCCCTGTGTCTTTAGAGCTCACAACCCCCAGAAACATCCGTGAGCCACCTTCATGCTTCACAATGGGGATGGTATTCTATTCACTATAGGCCTTGTTGACCCCTCTGCAAACATAGCGCTTATGGTTGTGACCATAAAGCTCTATTTTGGTCTCATCACTCCAAATTACAGTGTGCCAGAAGCTATGAGGCATGTCAAGGTGTTGTTGGGGATATTATAACCAGGCTTTTTTGTGGCATTGGTGCAGTAAAGGCTTCTTTCTGGCAACTCGACCAGGCAGCTAATTTTTGTTCAAGTATTGTCGTATTGTGCTCCTTGAAACAACCACACTATCTTTTTCCAGAGCAGCTGTTGGGACTTCCTAATCAGTAGTTGGCAGCTTGGAAAACACAGGCCCCAATCAGAATTTTGGGGAACCGTACTGGATGTAACACACACAAAATCATTCTCAGTACTAATTCCGTTTATTGCCACGTCATAGCATAGGTTATATACTTGCAAAAGAAGGCGGATATTAGAGGCGATTTACAGTTCATGTTAGTTGCAAGGACAGATAATCAGGTGTTTTTCTGTTTCTTAGAACAACTAGAAATGTTTTGTGTTTTAGTAAGGTCGTAAGACATCTCAAGGATAGGAATGTGATATTATGGTTAGGCTATATCTCGTGAATATGTCAGCAAAATATGTTAACCCCTTCATTCCCCTCTTAGATCACAACGTGATCTTTATTTGGGATGTAAGCAGTGGTGTAAATATATATATGATAGGAAGCGAACTGAGTCACTGGAAGGTGATAAACCATCCAGGGTATCAGTACATGAGATATACCTGTGACCAGGTGGTGTTAAGTCACAGTATTTAGCTGAAAATTCTTAGGAATAAAGCCTTGCAGCATGTAATAAAAACACAAAGGAATACAAGGGAAGTAATGACAGAGTAAACAGAATTATCAAGAGGGATCAGGGAATGAGAATAAGCGTGAAAGGAGGGACAAGAAGATTGTGGAGAAGAAGATACTACAGAGGTTGATGAAGAAAAATGGAAAGGAGGAGAAAGGATGAAAGGCGATGGAGGCAGGAGAGAAAAGGAAGAAAAAAAGACAAGGGGTGAGAAGTAGAGAGAAATAAAAGGAAAATTAAAAAATAAATATATGTATATATACACATAATATACAGTATCCCACACAAGTGAGCTTCACAGGTTGTCACTCGAGTCCCCTTCCACTCCTCCATGATGTCATCACGCAGTTGGTGATGGTAGAGACCACCTTCTGTTTGAGGATGCCCCACAGATGCTGAATAGGGCTTAGGTCTGGAGACATACATGGCCAGTCCATCACCTTTACCTTCAGCTTCTTTAGCAAGGCAGTGATCGTCTTGGAGGTATGTTTGGGGTCGTTATCATGTTGGAATACTGCCCTGCGGCCCAGTCTCTGAAGGTAGGGGATCATGCTCTGCTTCAGTATGTCACAGTACATGTTGGCATTCATGGTTCCCTCAATGAACTGTAGCTCCCCAGTGCCGGCAGCACTCATGCAGGCCCAGACCAAACATATGTACACATATGTCTATATGTGTATATATATATATATATATATATATATATATATATATATATATATATATATATTATTATTATTTTTTTTTTTTTTTTTCAATATGTTGTGTTGATTCCCCTATATGCATTTACTTGATGATGTCAGATGCTGCCTCCACTCTCTCTTTATCGCTGTTTACGTTCAAACTGAGGGTTTCATCTCATATCAGTGTTTTTGTTTTCTTTGTGTCTTATCTGTTTATCTGTCATTTAGGGATTATTGCAACTACCTTTCCTCAGTATAGATGTATACTTTTGGTGGTGGGAGTGTCATGGTGTGGGCCTGCATGAGTGCTGCCAGCACTGGGGAGTTACAGTTCATTGAGGGAACCATGAATGCCAACATGTACTGTGACATACTGAAGCAGAACATGATCCCCACCCTTTGGGCCTGGGCGTCAGGGCAGTATTTCAACATAATGACCCCAAACACGTCTCAAAGATGACCACTGCCTTGATAAAGAAGCTGAAGGTAAAGGTGATGGACTGGCCAAGCATGTCTCCAGACCTAAACCCTATTGAGCGTCTGTGGGGCATCCTTATACAGAAGGTGGGGGAGCCCAAGGTCTCTAACATCCACCAGCTCTGTGAAGCCATCATGGAGGAGTGGAAGAGGACTCCAGTGGCAACCTGTGAAGCTCTGGTGAACTCCATGCCCATGAGGGTTAAGGCAGTGCTGGAAAATAATGGTGGCCACACAAAATATTGACACTTTAGGGGTGTACTCACTTTTGTTGCCAACGGTTTAGACATTAATGGCTGTGTGTTGAGTTATTTTGAGGGGACAGCAAATTTACACTGTTATACAGGCTGTACACTTATTATTTTCTATTATTATTATCTTTATTTATATCTCGCCAACATATTCCGTAGCGCTGTACAAGGGTTGAGTACATAGCAGAAAACAAATTAAACACCTTGTAAAGAATGGAGCGCCCTGTTTTTGAGCATAAAATCAAATGTACATAGAGCTTGTTTCCAAGGCACTGACACAAAATTAAAAACTCGCAAACTTACAATCTAAGGGTTTATGTGTGATACAAGATGGTGACAAATGCAATTGAAAGCAATTGGTTCAGTAAAGTGGAGGGGTCTGTGTGTTGTACTGTAGATTGTGGGTGGGAGTGTTATTAAGCTGTGGAATGTTCAGTTGTGCATATTAAGGCTGAAGGTGATAAGATTTTTTAAACGGGTGTGTTTTTAATAATTTCTTAAAGGTTTTGAGGCAGGAAGATAGTCTAATGGAGCGGGGCAAGGAGTTCTAAATAGATGGGGAAGCACGAGAAAAGTCTTGAAGACGGGAGTGAGAGGAGGTGATGAGAGAGGAGTAAAGAAGAAGGTCGTTAGCAGAACGAAGGGGCCGATTGGGAGAGTATTTTGAAACAAGAGCAGAGATATAAGGGGGTGCACTGTTGTTGAGGGCTTTATATGTTAGGGCAGGGGTCCTCAAACTTTTTAAACAGGGGGCCAGTTCACTGTCCCTCAGACACTGTTGGGGGCCGGACTATAGTTTGAAAAAATATGAAAAAGTTCCTATACAGTATATATATATCCCTCCCTTTTTTTCATCCCTTCTTCCTCTTCCTTTTCCCTATAACCTCTCTTCTATCTCGCCTTCTCCCTTCCTCTCCCCCTTGCTACTTATCCCTCTCCCTTCTTTCTCTCCCGTGTCCCTTTTTCCTCTCTCCCTCTCTCTGCTTCTCTCGCACCCTTCTCCCTCTTCCCTCTCTCTCATTATCATCTCCCTACTCAGTCTTCCTCTCCCCTTTCCCTCTCTTCTGTCTCTCCTTCACCCTTGCTCTCCCTCTTGCTACTTCTGCCTCTCTTTTCATTCTCTCTCCCTTGTCCCTTGTTCCTATCTTTCCTTTTCCCTTCTCTCTTTTTCCTCTCTCTACTACTCCCTTTCTCTTTTCCCTCTCCCTACTCCCTCTTTCGAATTCTTCTCCATCTCCCTTCTTGCTCTCGCTCCTTCTCACTTTCTCCCTCTCCTTCTCCCCCTTTCCTTTTAACTTGTCATTCCCTTCTTCCTCGTCTCCATTTCTCCCCCTTCTCCCTCTCCCGTCTCTCTCTCCTTCTCCCTTCTCTCTCTCTCTCCCGCTCTATCTTCCTTCATCTCTCTCTCCTTTCTCATCCCCCTCTCTCTCCTTTCATTATATCTACACCTCCCTCTCCCTTCTCTCTCGCTCTCCCTCTTTCTTCTCTCTCTCTCCTCTTCATCTTTATCTCTCCTCTCTCTCCCCCTCCCTATCTCCATTTCTCTCTCCATCCCTATCTCTACTTTCTCTCTGTCTCTGTCCATCTCCCTCCCTCCTCTCTCTCCTTTCTATCTTTTCCTTCCTCTCTCCCCCCCATGTCTCTTTCCCTCACTGCCCTTGTCTCTCTACCTAACTCCCCCTTGTCTGTCTTTCTATTCCTCACTCTCTTGTCTCTCTCCCTCACTCACTCCCCTTGTCTGTCTGTCTTTCTATTCCTCACTCTCTTGTCTCTCTCCCTCACTCACTCCCCTTGTCTATCTACCTCACTGCCCCTTGTCTGTCCATCTGTCTCTCCCTCACCCCCCTTGTTTGTCTGTCTATCTCTCTCTCTCCCTCACTACCCTTGTCTCTCTACCTCACCCCCCCCTTGTATGTCTTCCTGTGTCTTTCTATTCCCCACTCCCCTTGTCTCTCTACCTCACCCCCCCTTGTCTGTCTTTCTCTCTCTCTCTCTCTCCCTCACTTCCCTTGCCTCTCTACATCATTCCCCTTTGCCTGTCTGTCTCTCTCCCTCCCTCACTCTCCTTGTCTCTTTACCTCACTCTACTTTGTCTTTCTCTCTATCCCTCACTCCCCTTGTCTCTCTACCTCACACACCCCCCTTGTCTGCCTTTCTCTCTCCCTCACTTACCTTGCCTCTCTACATCATTCCCCTTTGCCTGTCTGTCTCTCTCCCTCCCTCACTCCCCTTGTCTCTTTACCTCACTCCCCTTTGTCTTTCTCTCTATCCCTATCTCCCCTTGTCAATCTCCCTCACCCCCCCCTTGTCTGTCTTTCTCTCTCTCTCTCTCTCCCTCACTTCCCTTGCCTCTCTAAATCATTCCCCTTTGCCTGTCTTTCTCTCTCTTTCTCTCCATCACTCCCTTTGTCTATCTACCTCACTCCTCCTTGTCTGTCTGTCTGTCGCTCGATCACTCCCTCTTGTCTGTCTGTCTATCTCTCGCTCTCCTTCACTCCCCTTGTCTCTCTACCTCACTCCTCCTTGTCTCTCTCTCTCTCCCTCACTCCCCCTTGTCTGTCTGTCACTCTCCCTCCCTCACTCCCCTTGTCTCTCTACCTCACTCGCCCTTGTCTGTCTATGTCTGTCTCTCTCCCTCACTGGCCCCTTGCCTTACCTTGCCTTCATGCTGCCGGTGTGTGGCTCCTCCCTCTGGCGGCTCCTCCCTGGGTCAGCCCCTGCTCTGCCTAGTCAGATGACTAGGAGGTGTCAGCAGGGGCTGCAACTGTGGAGACACAAAGAGACGTAGGGGTCTGGGGAAAGGGGCAGGTGGGGCCGGGTTCAGGACCCTGGCGGGCCGGGTGTGGCCCACGGGTTGTAGTTTGAGGACCCCTGTGTTAGGGTCATGATTTTAAATTTGATTTGGGAAGCTATGGGATGCCTTACTACACTTACTACTTTACACTGTAGCACAGGGTAATTTCTTCAATGTTGTCACATAATTGGCACTCTAATTTCCGTGGGTGTATCAGAAAGGTTAACTAACATTGCAAACTTCAAGTAAATCATAAAGGTGACTGGTGTCTGGGTTGGTGGGTTGCTCTGTATTGGGCTGACCCAGTGCCATGTGTTAGTCTCTCATGGTTAGTCTCAGGCTCAGCCCGACAGGATGGGGTGTGGTGGGCACTGACTTCAACACTAAGTATGTGGTGAGGTGCCACGCAAGATACATTAAAGGATCACTATATGTAAACTATACTGTTATGAAAGACCACACTTGTAAACATGCCATCTAAAACTGCCATTGCTCTCAGTGGGACTAATAGAAGAACACAAGGACTTTTAGAGACACGATTAGTTCAGAAAAGAAGATGGATCTCTGCAGCAGAATAGAAAACAAAGTGAACGTGATATTGTTTATCCCCGTCATCAGGAGACATAGGAAATTATATATATAATTACACACATACATATCAGGCTCTGGCATTATATTATACACAAATATAAAGAACAGCACAGTGATAGTATGGAGAGACTTAAACTGTGATTTATGAATATTAGTAAATAAAAAAATTACATTTGAAACAAGATTGGGGTCAGTTGAGGTCTAACCAGACAATGAGATCATACCCAGGGTCAGAGGCAGCCTGGATGTGGGAAGCAAACGGGTCTGACACTGAGAGTCAGGATCGTCCGGCTGACCGTGTACATATACATCCCAAGTGCTCTGACTGGGAGGAAGTTTCAGCAATCCAGAATGCACTTCAACAAATTATTTTTTCTAAAAGGTTTGGTCCTTAAAATGACACAGTGTGGGTTCCAAATATTATGTGGTATAAAATGATTGTCAGCAATAAGTACTTTAGGAAAATGTATGTTTATAACAATGTATTTATACAGTATTTATACAGTATATTACAGTATATTACACTCCCTAAGGGTGATAGGGGCTCCAGGCGTGGACTCCTTGCTCCCTGTGCCTTAGGGAGTACAGCAGCACCTCACTGAGGAGGCCCATGAGAGGCCCATGGGGTTTGCGGCTTCTCCTGTTCAGGGTAGAATTGCCTGGTATTTCAGCTACTGAGTGGGAACAAGGGAACAAGTGGCTAAAAGAGGTAATAGAACTAATCTTTAAACGTTAGTTTGTTCTCTGATTGAGTGCCGCTATTTCTGTTGTTTCTTTTATCCACAAAGATTTGCTCTTTTCCTGTTCTTTTATTTTGTGGGTTGACCAGTGGCCCTTTAAGACAAAAGTTCCCCACCCCTACATTTTATTAAATAAAACATGTAGGTCATTTGTGGGCCTGAGAAATTCCCCATTCGGTCAGTATGTACCAGATCTATAATATAATGTATTGATTATACAGATACCTTACTAATACCTTACTAATATGCAAGGGCCGGCTGGCACTCGATGCATCCGGCTGGCACTCGATGGGCCTTCAATTGCAAGTCAGCAGATTACATTATACCGGCTGTAGGTCTGCGGACTTGAAATTTTCTACATTTACAGAGCGATTCAATTGAGCAAGTCCGCAAGTTACGGGCCAAAAGCTTAAACCGTAAATCATGAACTCGTATGTAGCATTTCAGAGCGTGATCATGATCAATTAAGCAAGGCCCTAAATCCCGATTTAGAAACAGCCAATGGAAAATGAGACCATCATCATTATGTCAGTAAAACATGGAAGTTACATGTCAATCAATTAGCGTTTAGAAGTCCGATATGCGATCAGACTCGCAATCCTGCAATGTACAAAATAATAAAAAGAGTGAAGGAAAAGTTCTAGTCCATGTGGGTGGCCTGATATGTATTAACTCCTTGATTCCCGAGATTGATATAAGACCAAAATGAAACATAATTTTTTTTATTTTTTTATTGCAGATTTTGCGAGCTT
Source organism: Discoglossus pictus (assembly GCA_027410445.1). Taxonomy (NCBI): domain Eukaryota; kingdom Metazoa; phylum Chordata; class Amphibia; order Anura; family Alytidae; genus Discoglossus; species Discoglossus pictus. The sequence continues at coordinate 8,488,556 of CM050166.1, read as the reverse complement.
GAGACTGTTGTGTAATAAATTTTAATGTCTTAATGCCCTTGCGAGTCCTATCTGGTACCCGTAGGATTTTCTTCTATATTTGCCATTTACAGGTGTGAGAACAAATGCGGGCTTGAGGAATTGTAGCAATTAAATAGCGATTTTGGCAGCCGCAGTGATTTTCAGCCTGTAACACATAGATCGCTTGCGTCATCAAAAAGATGGCAATTGAATCGCAAATTAGTTTACAGGCTCCATTACAAGCTTTAGTAGCCAACAATGGCTCAATTGAAAAGGGAAGGGCCAATGGGTATGTTTATATATTTATTTATTGACCTTGGGACCTTTCCCTTGCCCACTCATTTCCCTATTCACCTTCCTCCTCATCAACTCTCTCCCTTCCCCTTTATTCCACCCCCCTTTTTCTTCACCATCCTACCGTTCTTATCCCCCTTCCATCCCCCCTTAGTTTTCTCTCCGTTCTGCCCATTTCCTCTCTTTCCTCTCTCCTCCTCTTCCCTTCTCTCTACCCCCTCTTCTTTCTCCTTCTTGCTCCCTTTTTCCTCCTTCTCTTTATCTACTCACCTCCCTCTATCTCCCATCCCTCTCTCTCCCCTTCTCTCACCCACCTCACACTCTCCCCTTTTCCTCCTTCCATTTCTTTCACCACTTCCCTCTCTTACATCTTCTCTCTCTCTCTATTTCTCAAACCCACGTCCTCATTTGCTCATCCTGTTTCTCCCTCCTTCACTTATTTTCCTTTTAGTTCTCCCCATTTCTTCCTCTCTTCTTTTCTTTCTATTCTCCCTCTCCCATCCATATACATTTCTTCTCCATCCTGCCCTTGTTCTCCCCTCCCTTCATCAGTTCTACTCTCTTTTTTTCCTCTCTTTCCACCTTTCTGTTCCTCCTCCTCTCTTTCCCTTGTTTTGTTTTTGTCTGTTTCCTATTACTCTTCATTTCATCTATTTTTGTTTCTCTATTCTCTCTGTCATTGTGTCCTCTGATCGTCTCTACATCTCTATTCCCTCTCATACATTTCTCACGCTGTTCTTTATTCTTTTCTCTATGTCCTTCTGCGTCCTTTCCCCGTCTCCCCATCTCCATTCTCTCTCCTATATTTATTTCTCTATTCTCTATTCTTCTCTGTGTCCTCTTTTCGTCTCCCCATCTCCATTATCTCTCTTACATTTCTCTTTCTATTCTTCTCTATATCTTCATGCATCCTCTCCTCATCTCCCCATCTCCATTCACTCTCCTCCATCTCTCTTTCCTTTCTCTATTCTTCTCTCTTTGCACTTCAGTGTCCTCTCCTAGTCTTCCTATCTCCATTCTCCCGCCTATATTTCTCTCTTTATTCTTCTCTCTCTGTCATTTTGTCCTCTCCCCATCTCCTTTCTCCCTCTTACATTTCTCTCTCTATTCTGTATTCTTCTCTGTCTTTCAGTGTCCTCTCATTGTCTCCCCATCTCCATTCTCTTTTACATTTCTTTCTCATTTCTTCTCTCTATGTACTTGCATGTCCTCTTCTTCTCTTGCCATCTCCATTCTCCATTCTGCTCTCTAGTCTCTTTTTTTCTCTCTGGGCCCTTATCTCTCCTCTCCTTGTTTCCCCATCTCCATTCTATCTCCTACATTTCTCTCTCTATACTCTATTCTTCTATGTTCTTCCGCCTCGTCTCCTTGTATCCCTATTTCCATTCCCTCCTGCATTTTCTCTTTATTCTCTATTCTTCTCTCAATGTTTTTCTATGTCCTCTCCTCATCTCTTTTCTCCATCCTCTCTCCTACATTTCTTTCTCTCAGCTCTTCTTCTCTCTTGTCTTTCTTCCCTCTCTCAGTGTAATCCAGTCCAATGCATATTAAGCATTCTATAAGGGTGCTCATAATCAGACCGCTATATAAAGGCCAGTGTAGCCTCAGGCAGTACCTGCTTGAATTATCACATATAAAAGTTGTCAAACTGCGATTCGTTGTCATGTGAAGCGAGGCGAGCCGTTGACGCATAGAAGCCTTCCTAGCTCTGGTCACTTAGGTGATGAGCGTTAAAAAGGCGCTCAACGTCCTGTGAGCCCCGTTGAGGCATTGAAACACGCAGGACTTAAGCAGTTAAGAAACGCAGGACTTACTTAGGCTGCAAGCAGTTGATTAACGCAGGACTTAGAAAAAAAAAATCCGACATCAGAATCTCGGGGGCAAAAAAACGACCTCGCAAAAATACGACTTTAACGGCCGAACCGCGGAAATCGAAAAACAAGAAAAACAAGACAAAGTTTCAACATAAAATTAAAAACCACTCACACACAGCACGGGGGCAACGCAAGGACGCCTGGAAGTGAGGTGGCACACGAACTTAAGCCGAATTTGCTGAGTTTTGGCAATCGAAAATCGGCTAAGCAAGAAAAAAAATGGAGGACGAAATAAAAAGGAAAATGAGGCTAAAGGAGAACAAATCGCGCAAATAACCGCCAGGCACGTACGAGCCAAGAATGACCTTGGAAGGTCAGGGGCAAAAAAAAACGACCTTTGCAAAAATAGTCATTTAATGGCCGAAACGCAAAAAATCAAAAAAAATAAGCATAAAAACACACTCACACACAGTTTGGGGCGAACGACAGGACGCCTGGGAGTGAGGTTGCACGTGAATGTAAACAGAAGTTGCTAAGTTTCGGCACTCGAAAATCAGCTAAGCAAGAAAAAAATGAAAACAAGGCTAAAGCAGACCGAGGCGCGCAATTCCCCGCCATGAGTTAGCCAGGAACGTAGGAGATTCACAAAATACCATTACAACTGACGGAAAATGCTCACAAGCCAAGTAACACATAGAAAAAAATCTGCCATTTTACAACACTAACTTGCAAATAACATTACAATTCCAAAATGGCAATTTATACACCTAAACAAACGCTTTGGCCTCACGCACGCAGCCTATTTACACTGCACACTTTGCACATTGCTGACACTTTTTCCTCAGGTGATCAACAGTCCAAATGTACATTGTAAGCTGCAGGAAAATCCAAAGAGATTGTTAGCTCTTCAGGATATTGATTGCTGCATATTAAATATAACTAGGTAAAGTATATTCATTTATTAATTCATATTAATTTATTAATTCACTGTAATAAATACATTTAATATTTTACACTGTACTTATATATCTGTCTTCGTGATGAGCGCCGAAGGTGATCGTTGCAAAGCAGGACAATTGAAGTACACAAGGGGAGAGGCTCGTAATGAGCGCCGAAGGTCCTCAGAGGAGCAAAAGCATTCTGTGGCAAACAGCATTGCCATGGCTTCACATTTTATTGCTGTCATTTTTGATGGGCAAGTCGCTAGTAGAATAAGAAAAAGGCAGCTTGCTAAGGCTCAGACAGACACTAGACAGGGCTGTGTTAGGCCTCTGTGTACTGTATAAACTTGTGCTGAACAGTGTTGTGTTTGTGACAAGGAAGTCAGTTCTCAGCTGAGAATAAATAATGATTTTGAAATTAATCCCTGAAGGAATTATTTTAATAACAGGTGTTACACTGTTACCAGATCCAACTTAAATATTGACTTGTCTTTGTGTTGTGTGACATGCAAGCCATAGACTAAATATTGTCTGTCTGAGATTGTACATGTTTCTGTGTCTATTTGTTCATCAGCAATATAGATAGATAGATATAGATAGAGATGGTAGGTAGATAGATAGATAGATAGATAGATAGATATAGATAGAGATGGTAGGTAGGTAGATAGATAGATAGATAGAGATGGTAGGTAGATAGATAGATAGATATAGATAGAGATGGTAGGTAGATAGATAGATAGATATAGATAGAGATGGTAGGTAGGTAGATAGATAGATAGAGATGGTAGGTAGATAGATAGATAGAGACAGTAGGTAGATAGATAGAGATGGTAGGTAGGTAGATAGATAGATAGAGACGGTAGGTAGATAGATAGATAGAGACGGTAGGTAGATAGATAGATAGATAGAGACGGTAGGTAGATAGATAGATAGATAGATAGATAGATAGATAGATAGATAGAGATGGTAGGTAGATAGATAGAGATGGTAGGTAGATAGATAGAGATGGTAGGTAGGTAGATAGATAGATAGATGGATAGATAGATGGATAGATGGATAGATGGATAGATAGATAGAGGGATATATAGATAGATAGAGGGGTAGAGGGATAGATAGAGGGATAGATAGATAGAGGGATAGATAAGACAATAAAGGGCCATTGGCTCTGCCCAACTCTATATCTCCCTAAAAGCCCTCCCTATGCTTACCCAAGTCATGCTTGAATTTTTTACTGCATCTGTCCACACTACTTTTGACTGAAAGGTTGTGTTGCGTATCTACCACTTCTTTAGCACATTGCACATACATCTGTTTATCAATCCAATGGTCTCTTACACTTGGATTCCTCTTTTTATGATTTTTTTTTGTTATTTAATAAATAAATAGAGATTAATAGACACAGATAATTCAATCCATTGATGCCCAAAGCTGTGGGCATTTATTTACTCCCCCCCCCCCCACACACACACACCACCACCACAGGGTTCCTAAGGGGGCCACGGGATTCCAAGGACTCCTCTAGATGTATTTATTATTTAACTAGTTCCTTCTTTATAAAAGTTTAAACTTTATAATGCTTGTAGTTATACTTTAAAGCTCTTACTTGTGTAGGTTTCTGTCTGTTGCTCTGTGTTGCTTAGCTTCGCCTCTTTTGCATAATTAAGGGTGGGAGACCTGCTGTGTGCTCTGATATATGGCTGGTGTAGCTATGAGGACAGATTTACACCAGAGCACAGTCTCCTACAGCTGCCCCGCCCCTAATTATAGGGAGGAGCTAAACAGATCAATAGGCAGAAATCTATAAAGGTAAGATCTTTAAAGTATAACATTATAAATCAAATATACCTAGGAATGTACTGTCATTTTAACAGACATTAATAATATAGAACAGTGTTTTTTAAAGGGACACTGTCACCAGGAACACATTGGTTTCATCTTAAAGGTCACTCTACACTTAAAGGTTTACTCTACAATAAAATAAATAAAAATAGGGAAGGGGGTGTAACTGCACAATAACACTGGGGGACTTGATTTTGCCATCATGTAAACAAGCAAATTGTGTTACTACTTAGTACTTGGGAGGTGCCCATTTGCAAAATAATGTTATACAAAAATCCTGAACGTGTGAAGAATAATTTATTAATTTAAAAAGGCTAGTACAATGTAATAGTGTCCTATGCTATATAACTTAATCTTGTAGGGACTGAGTCCATTTGAGTATCTTGGATTATTAGTACAAATCATATTATCTGTGGATCCAGACACATTGATAGAGAGCTCCTGCAAAATAATAATAATACAAATAATAATAATAATAGCATTATTAATAAAATAAATAATAAGAAGAAAAATAATAATTATTTTACAGAGCACTTAGGAGGTTACAGGCCCTCTGCCATCTGTCTTCAACACTTTGAATTCATCTTTTCAATGAATGACATTCAATGTCTTATAAATGAATGAAAATACCGAAAAAGAAAGAAATGTGGCCCCTAAAATTCCTGTTATTCACTAAGCAATTAAAAAGAATTAGCCTGGGCCCCAAAACAGCCATTTCCCATATAGATCTGTTGTACAAAGTGCATCAAGAAAGTGCTTAGATTGGCAGCACAATACAGTCAATCAGAGAGAAGCTTTAATATTCCCGCCCACAAAGATCTCAGGACTTCCTGCATGGAACAGACATTTGTAGCAACGTTTTACCACATTTTTGTTAGGAAAAACATGTTGGCCTAATCTCTTAGACCCCCCACCCCACAGGGGCTTACTAACTCCTACATAGGCTGCTCTGTATACACAGGGCCTCAACTCTAGTCTAGCAGGACTAATCCTCCATAGGCTGCAACATATACACAAGGCCTCAATTCTAGTCTAGCAGGACTAATGCTTCATAGGCTGATCCACACAAGGGCTCATCTCTAGCGTAGCAGGCCCAATTCCTCCATAGACTGATCCGTATACACAAGGCCTTATCTCTAGCGTAGCAGGCCCAATTCCTCCATAGGCTTATCCGTATACACAAGGTCTCATCTCTATCGTAGCAGGCCCAGTTCCTCCATAGGCTTATCCGTATACACAAGGCCTTATCTCTAGCGTAGCAGGCCCAACTCCTCCATAGGCTGATCCGTATACACAAGGTCTTATTTCTAGCTTAGCAGGCCCAACTCCTCCATAGACTGCTCCATATACACAAGGCCTCATCGATAGCGTAGCAGGCCCAATTCCTCCATAGACTGCTCCATATACACAAGGCCTTATCTCTAGCGTAGCAGGCCCAACTCCTCCATAGACTGCTCCATATACACAAGGCCTCATCGATAGCGTAGCAGGCCCAATTCCTCCATAGACTGCTCCATATACACAAGGCCTTATTTCTAGCTTAGCAGGCCCAACTCCTCCATAGACTGCTCCATATACACAAGGCCTCATCGATAGCGTAGCAGGCCCAATTCCTCCATAGGCTTATCCGTATACACAAGGCCTTATCTCTAGCGTAGCAGGCCCAACTCCTCCATAGGCTGATCCGTATACACAAGGCCTTATCTCTAGCTTAGCAGGCCCAACTCCTCCATAGACTGCTCCATATACACAAGGCCTTATCTCTAGCGTAGCAGGCCCAACTCCTCCATAGACTGCTCCATATACACAAGGCCTTATCTCTAGCGTAGCAAGCCCAATTCCGCCATAGACTGCTCCATATACACAAGGCCTTATCTCTAGCGTAGCAAGCCCAATTCCACCATAGGCTGCTCTGTGAACACAGAGCAACAACACTAGCCTAGCAGACCCAACTCCTCCATAGGCTTATCTATATACACAAGGTCTCAACTGTAGTCTAATATTCCCAACTCTTCCCTTCCATTTCCCCATAACCCAGCAGAGCCAAACTAGAACACAACTTAAGTATCACCCTCCGTCTGTTGTGCTCTGTCCTCACAGATTTCGCTCACTATTATATCTCCCTGTGCAAACAGATAAGGTCACGTCTGATTACAGCTCTAACTTAAATATTTACTTATTGTTGTGTTATGTGAGATCCAAACCACAGACTGAATATTCTCTGTATCGCCTGATATTACACTGGCTGCCAAATTCTGTCAAGATAGATAGATAGATAGATAGATAGATAGATAGATAGATAGATAGATAGATAGATAGATAGATAGATAGATAGATAGATAGACACATAGATAGATAACATAGATAGATAGATAGATAGATAGATAGATAGATAGATAGATAGATAGATAGATAGATAGATAGATATAAATATAGACACATAGATAGAAAGATGAATAGATAGATAGACACATAGATAGATAGATAGATAGATAGATAGATAGATAGATAGATAGATAGAAAGATGAATAGATAGATAGATAGATAGATAGATAGATAGATAGATAGATAGATAGATAGATAGATAGATACATAGATAGATAGATAGATAGATACATAGATAGATAGATAGATAGATAGATAGATACATAGATAGATAGATAGAAGGATAGATAGATAGATAGATAGATAGAAGGATAGATAGATATAAATATAGACACATAGATAGAAAGATGAATAGATAGATAGACAGATAGATAGATAGATAGATAGATAGATAGATAGATAGATAGATAGATAGATAGATAGATAGATAGAAAGATAGAAAGATGAATAGATAGATAGATAGATAGATAGAGGCACTGAGCCCCATGTGAGATTGCGCTAATAGGGAGCACAACTATATAGTGGGAGTGGGAAGTGCTGGGGGCCGTGTATCTGTATTACAGCTGGTGACTGTGACTGGTGGTGGATTGTTATCATTATCTGCTTGTAATAAACACACAGGGATCAAACTGAGACTGTCACGCACAGACAGGGGATAGACTAAGACTGTCACACACAGACAGGATAACAAGCTGAGAATGTCACAGACAGAACAAACTGAGACTGTCACACATCACAGAGAACCAACTGAGACTGTCACAGACAGACAGAACAAACTGAGACTGTCACACACAGACAGGGGAATAAACTGAGACTGTCACGGGCAGACAGAACCAACTGAGACTGTCACACACAGACAGGGGAATAAACTAAGACTGTCACACAGCACAGAGAACCAACTGAGACAGTCACACACAGACAGAACAAACTGAGACTGTCACACACAGACAGGGGAATAAACTGAGACAGTCTCAGTTTGTTCTGTCTGTCCGTGACAGTCTCAGTTTATTCCCCTGTCTGTGTGTGACAGTCTTAGTTTATTCCCCTGTCTGTGTGTGACAGTCTCAGTTTGTTCTCTCTGTCCGTGACAGTCTCAGTTTATTCCCCTGTCTGTGTGTGACAGTCTTAGTTTATTCCCCTGTCTGTGTGTGACAGTCTCAGTTTGTTCTGTCTGTCCGTGACAGTCACACACAGACAGGGGAATAAACTGAGTCTGTCACGGACAGACACAACAAACTGAGACTGTCACACACAGCACAGAGAACCAACTGAGACTGTCATAGACAGACAGAACAAACTGAGACTGTCACACACAGACAGGGGAATAAACTAAGACTGTCACACACAGACAGGGGAATAAACTGAGACTGTCACGGACAGACAGAACAAACTGAGACTGTCACACACAGACGGGAATAAAGTGAGTCTGTCACACACAGACAGGGGAATAAACTGAGACTGTCATGGACAGACAGAACAAACTGAGACTGTCACACACAGACAGGGGAATAAACTGAGACTGTCACACACAGACAGGGGAATAAACTGAGACTGTCACGGGCAGACAGGGGAATAAACTGAGACTGTCATGGACAGACAGAATAAACTGAGACTGTCACACACAGACAGGGGAATAAACTGAGACTGTCACACACGGACGGGTAACACAGTGAGACTGTCACACACAGAAGAACAAACTAAGACGGTCACGCAGAGCCCTGTACACTCCCCTATATAATACACATGTGTGTTATTCAGGAACACGCCCTGTGTCCTCCTCCTCCTCCCAAATCAGGATATAGATCCAGACAACTGTGAGACGGTACAGACTTGAACTTGTGTACAACACAGAGGTGAGTCTTATACACAGAGGGGGTATAGTGAGAGGTATGTATGTGTATATGTTATAATGTAGGTGTCACAACCTATATATGTGCCCTGTGTGTATGTGGGTGTGGGGCTCAGCTGATATAACCTTTCACCCTAATTAAAGTCACAGGATAACCCCAGTTACTGCGGACGTTTGTAGCACACATATAGATAAATATAATTACAGTTAGTTGTAAATAATCATATATGTTTTAATTGAGCTTGAATATGTTAAAGGGATATGGAATGTTCCTGGATTTTACTATGTATATAATATTACTGTGTATCCATTTACGTTTATGTACTTTGATTGTATGTAGTTAAACAGAGCTTATAAGCATTGCTTAATAAAATAAATAAATAGTCCCTGTATGGGCCTGCCCTATGCAGCGTATGCAGACACAGACTCTGTAGGACTGGATGGGCAGTGTAGACTCCTAGGCTATTGGGCATATGCAGAATGTTGCTGAGAGATAATCACTGATTGGTTAGTATGAAATAAAGCACAGGAAATACTACAGAGCTTGTGTCTGCATACGCTGCAGTGGGCAGACCCATACACAGACTATTTGTTTGAAATAGGTTTAAAAACAGAGCTTATAAGCACTTATTGATAAAATAAAGTATATGAAAGTAATTCGATACACAGGTATGTTACACACTTACTAAAATCCAGAAACCTATCAACATATATTACACGAAACATGTATCGCACTCTGCTATTGAGTTTATCTTTTTTGATTATTTCTCTAATTGTGCCGATGATAAACCACATAAGCACTGGGTAGGGGCTAAAATGTTTTATATCAGTAAATTGGAATTTATATTATTTATATGCAGGAGTGTGTTTAGTTTTGAGTTGCCCGAGGCCCATCCGGATTTGTCATGTACGCCGTGGCACTACTCCTCCTAATAATCACCTCCCAAATCATCACATTCATTTAATCCTTTAGGCCCGTGGGCCAGTTACAGCCCACCAGATGCTTTCTATGGTCCACTGCTTGTCAGGAGGAACTCCTAATCAACTTTACATTATTAAAATAAAATACTTGGGACCACTTCAAACACTATGGGTATCATATTATCCCCCAAATATTTAGATTTTTTCTTGCTTATTTATAAAAATATCCATATAAATGTTTAGATATTTTTAATCCGGCTCATCAGACTATTGGCCCTCATAGAATGACCAACCCATCACGTGCCTCTCAAAATCCAAGGGGGTGTCACTGTCTGCATTACATTTGTATGTTTATGACCCATAGTTATAATATGCTTTATTGTTGGTCAATTAGGCCCATAACGAGAACTCAATTTTGACTAAATTTTCCTTTGTTAAGTAGGTCAAGTTTATTATATATTGTCATTATGATTAATATTCATAATGTCCTAGAGGCCCTTGTTTCCTTGTTATGCAGTAATTGACAGGTAATGTCACCGACCCATACCCTCCTTGATGGCTTCCTATGACTCCCCTGCCGGCGTGTCTTCTCCAAAATCTTTTTTTTGAATGGACAGGGCTAATTTATTTTTTTTTATTTTTTTTTTTACACTGGGGCCCTCCATTCACTAGCTCCTCTACTGTCCGTAATTAAAACGTTTGCTACCAAGCCAGTCAGGGTGTCCATGCCCAGTATTATTGGCTTGCGCAGAATTTCGGGTTTATAGACTAACTATATATTTGTGAGAAAATTACTCTAAATCAGATAACATATAAATGTATAACTGACCACTTAATTGTAGTTTCTTTCAGGATATTGAACCATGACGGCTAATGATGATTACCGCTCACTTGTCCGAGGTCTGGACTCCATGGATTTTACTGGGGGTTGTGTGCCGTGCAACCTTTTCTTAATTGGAGACTCTACGTTCCCTGTGGTGGTGACACCCTCAAGACACGTGCTTGTTGCTGCCTCTCGCTATGGGAAGGGTCGTGTGGTGATTACGTCCCATGAAGGATATCTCAATCTGCCCCAGTTTTCAGGTTTCTTGCAGAATGCTGTGTCCTGGTTGAAGCCATGTCCAGGATCCGTGGTTGGGGTACATAATAAGTTAAACGTTCTGTCAAAGAGTCTCTCTGGTGCTGGTTGCTCAGTTGATGTGACATGTGGTCTTAAGCCTAGTCTGGGGGTGTTCTGTACAATTGGCTATGATGACCACCAAGCACAGGACATAATCACTTTTGTGCGTGAGGGAGGAGGGCTGCTGATTGGTGCCCAGGCCTGGTATTGGGCCTCCACCCACAAGCAGGAAAATACTATGTACAATTTTCCTGGGAACAAAATAACATCAGTTTTTGGAGTGTATTTCACTGCCCAGTACGGAGAAAAGGGGAAATTTAGCTTGAGCACTGATATACCAAGAGGCCCGATATACACACCGTGAGTATACACTCTCTTTATGTGTATTTATTTGTAAAGTGCTTCCATGTAAAAACATCACAATGGTCTCAGCCCAATGAGTAAAGTTTTATATATATAAAAAAAAGCAACTGGATACAGAAATTTTGTGTTAGGTCCTTCATTAGTATGTGAATGCTTTTTTATATATTCCTATCATGAGGCTGAAGCTCAAATATTTTATCCATATCATGAAAAGACAGGATTCCCTAGAGAAGCCTCTGATGCTAGGAAAGAGTGAACGCACACGAAGACGTGGAGATGGATAGACGAGGTCATCAAAGTAATTGATTGAGTTCACAGGGGCAGTGTCTGACAGATTTGTCTGGTGTACAGGGTTATGGAGAGTCAGCCACGACTAAACAACAACAAATATTTGTGTATTACTCCCCATCTACACAATATTTTTTTGTCAATACTATTGTAGGAGCGTGTCTGACAAAAAACAGGCACTGTGTATGGAAATATTGCATGAGCTTAAAATCAGTTTATTTGCAAATAGGATTGTTTATATGTAAATTATGATTATTCTGCATGCTTCTAAATCATGAGCGGAGATTGTAGTGTAAGATATTTACTGTCTGTTGGTGTATTCTTAAGGTCCCCTTCTGGATTGCTACCTTGTCTTTATGAAGGGGCTTGTGTACTTCAATAAAGCTGTGACCTATATCATGTAGGGTCGCCTGAAATCGGCAGGTCATAGCAGAGAGGTCAGACAAATCAGAGTCAACTGGAGAAGGAACTGGCCTGTATCTCTGCCGAGATAACCTTATGGATTAGTACGACCAGAGACTTAACTATAGATGAACCTGTCATGATGCTGTCTATAGGATCACGGAGAGTCGTACACAACTGAACAACTAAACAACAACAATTCCTAAGATGAATTGTCAAGGTTTATGTCATGAGAGAGTTATGGGGTACCTAGATTTTCATAGTGAGAAATGATGTAAAAGGAGGACTAAACAAGGGATTAATTTTAAAGTCTTAACAGCAGAGATCCAGTTGTGATAGGAAAGTAAAATACCAATAAGATCCTGAATATCTGCAATTGGGTGTTACTAAAATTGTCATTTAGCAATTAAAATAAGCTTTGAAGTTACAACATTTTGGTTTTCTTATTTTCAGGACATACTTACTTTATACTGGATCAATGTCTTCCTTTTGTATACTGCTTCTCATGTATCAACAGAGACTTTCTGTTCACTGATTGACACCTCAGATGCCATATGCAAAAGGAAGCCAATAATCCAAGGAGGAACTCATCAGTAATGAGAAATTCATTGATAATAAGTTATTTACTGATAAGAGGGCCAGTCTGGTGGGAGAATCTCGTAAACTGAGGGAAAAACCAGAATAACTCCCATTTTCAAATATACATATTTTATTTCTACCTCCCTATTCTACCATAGCTTGGACCTCAGCTGCTAGGGAGCATTTTATGTAGTCAGATGATAGTTAAGAGATTTTAACTTGGTGAATTATGAAGAATTAAGGAGGAGATGACTCAAGTAGTCACACTGAATAAGAGATAATTTGCATGCTGTAATTAGATGAGGGACATTTTAGCATGAGGCCAGAAATAGTATCAGTTTGATATAAACGTACTATATATATAATACATTCAGTATCCCAGGTAATCGGGCGTTAGAAAGCAGCTCCCTTGGATACAATACATTATGAAGTAGTGGGGTAGATATGTGATAATTACAGTACAATTGGAGGGAGTGGTGCTGAAACTGACATAATATAATCCTGAGTGGAATAAATAGGTCATGACTCTCTAGTAGTAAAGACAAAAAAAAAAAATCTTCAGAAAGCGGCCCAAAAAATGAAAAACTACAGACCAAGAGTGTTAACCAATAACTAAATAAAGTTGCTCAGTGTATTCTATGCATTTCACTAATAGCATAATCGGACAGTGAAAATAAGCTGGCCTAGGAAGATGTACCCTCTGAAGGGTCTGTGTGACGTCGCCAAAGGAGGGAACATTGATATAAGCAGCATAGAATAGAGCACCTTTTAATGTTTATCTGGTGCTTTTCTTGGCCCATTGGTCTATAAGACATTGCCAATTCCAAATTGGTCAAAAAGAGTAGAGGCGCGCAACCAAGAACGAACAACACCTAAGTAGGTTTGTTCTGTAGGTCTGGTCACCTACTCGGAGAGCATCCTCTTTTAGCACCTGTGCCCTCCACAGGGAGAAATATCCTGGAGTAAATTTGTCTGGTCTCACTCAGAAGAGTGACCCAGCCCCGAAATACCAGGCAATTCTACCATGAACAGGAGGAACAACAAACCCCAGACATGCGTTTCGCCCTCTTAGGCCTAGTCAGTGTGATGCAGCTGTACTCCCTAAGGCACAGTGAGCAACGAGTCCATGTCTGGAGCCCCTATCACACTTAGGGTGAGAAAAACTAAACAAAAAGAGTAGAGGGGCTTACCTGAGAACGAACAAAACCAAAGTAGGTTTGTTCTATAGGTCTGGTTAACTACTCTGAGAGCAGAAACGTACTTCTGTGGTTTGCTGTTTCTCCTGTTCAGAGTAGAATTACCTGGTATTTAGGGGCTGGATCACTCTTGAGTGAGACCAGACTGATATACTACAGGATATTTCTCCCTATGAAGGTCACATAGGAGATGCTGCTCTCTGAGTAGGTAACAGACCCATAGAACAAACCCACTTAGGTGTTGTTCATTCTCAGATGAGCATCTCTGACTCGTTTTGTTTAATTCCAAAGTGATGGCCCCCAGCTTTAATCACAAACTATACAACATGATCAGACACAATGTCATCAGGAACCTGTGGAAACAGACAATGTCTTTTTTTAAACCTCTTTACAAGTTTGGGGGCTGATGGCAGAATCTAAAATATTATTATGTGAGACTTGATGTCCTTGCTGCTTGGGCTTCCTGGAGAGGAAAATGAGTAGAAATGAATGATAGGCGGTTCATTGGGACAATGATTTGCCATTGTTAGAGTTAAGAAGGAAAGGAAACAATGAGGAAGGAGGTTCATCTTCCTTGTCTTGGAATTAATTTGTTGGCAGTTTCAAGGAACTCTCCGTTCTGTTCATGGGTGAAGAACGCAAAGAAGCTCCCTCCAGGAGATATTCTCAGTCTTCAAGGTCCAGCTTAACTGCCAATAGTTTTTTGTTGCCTATGTTGTACAAGTGTGACCTTCCTGGAGAAGAAACCACAAAGGTTCAATCACTTTGTGACAGAATCGTTTATAAAGCATGTACCTCTAACAGGAAGGTCTTGTGGGCATTTGGGTGAAGGACTTGATCAGAGTAAAACAAATTTGAAAAGTCTCTCAGTATTGTCCATTAAATGACATGCATTTAAACCAGATTTACTTCTTTTGTTGTTGTTGTTTACTCGTTCAGTCGCATCCGACTCTCCGTGACTCTATGGACCACAGCACGTCAGGTGCATCTGTCAGTCACTGCCCCTCTGAGCTCCATCAAATTCATGTTCATTGTTTCAAATCACCTCATCTATCCATCTCCGCCTCTGTCGTCCCCTTCTTCTTGTGCCTTCAATCTTTCCCAGCATCAGAGTGTTTTCTAGGGAATCCTGTCTTTTCATGATATGGCCAAAATATTTGAGCTTCAGCCCGATGATCATACTTTCTAGTGAACAGTTTGTCTTGATTTCCTGAAGTACTGATTTATTGATCTTCTTGCAGTCCAAGGGACTCTAAGCAGTTTTCTCCAGCCCCATAATTCAAAGGCGTCAATTCTCCGGCGCTCAGACTTCTTTATGGTCCAGCTCTCACATCCGTATGTTACTACAGGAAATACCAGAGATCTAACTATGCAGACCTTTGTTGATAGTTTAATATCTTTACTTTTTACAAGCTTGTCCAAGCTTGCCATAGTTTTCCTCCCCAGAAGCAAACATCTTTTAATTTCATGACTACAGTCACTATCTGCAGAGATCCTGAATCCCAGGGAAATAAAATCTGTCACTGCCTCCACATCTTCCTCGTCTATTTGCCAGGAAGTGAGATTGCTGTTTGCCATCATCTTCATATTTTCAACGTTGAGCAGCAGGCCAACTTTTGCACTCTCTTTTTTTACTCTCATCAATAAGTCCCTTATTTCCTCTTCACTTCAGAGTAGTATCATCTGCGTATCTGAGATTGTTGATATTCCTTCCAGCAATATTGATTCCTTCTTTACTTCTAGGACGGCTTTATTATGGGTTTACATCTTATTAACATTTTTTCTTGTATTTGTATACAACTTCTTTTTACAACAGAGAGAAAACAAAGTATTACAGCGTAAGTTTCATTGTAAGAATACACCAATTACTATACAAGGGGCCAATAATTACCTCTTTATGTAGGCCACATTCCTGATTACCTCATTACTGAATGCTTGCCATTTTATTGTATCTCTTTAAGACCTATTTGCCTAATTGTGTTTGTGAATGTTCATACTGACCCGTACTGAACGTTGATAAAATGAAGGCAAACCCACATGACTCAGAGATGCCTTGTGATACTGAATATATAAGAGACGGGCAGTGTCACAAAAGGAAGTTTAAGGTAAAGTTAATATGCTCTATAATTACATGTAATACTAATGTAGTATTTAAAATAATAATTGCATAATACTATCAGGGCTAATAAGTTAATAAGCTATTTATATCTGGTGTATGGATTTCCACACATTTACGAATATTACCATAGATATGAAGTATAATAAATAACAAGTATGTATAATTAGTTTCTGCACCACTAGATGAATATTATATTTAACCACTTCTTAAAATGGGTAACTTCATTTGTAAATGTAATTACATAGCTGTGCATATTCCAGTCCCTTTCTGGATTGCTACCTTGTTGTGTTGAATGGACTTGTGTACTTCAATGAAGCTGTGAGCTATACTATGCAGAATCACCCAAGATGGGCAGGTCAGGGAGGTCAGATAAATCGCGATCCACAGGTGAAAGAACTGGCAACCCACTCCTGTATCTTTGCCAAGAAAACCATATGGAAAAGCACAACCAAAGATAAGATGTGCCTGGCATGCTGCATCACAGAGAGTCGGACACGACTGAAGGACTGAACAACAACAATTGACTACCCTCACTGTGACTGATGGGAATCTGATCACATCACAAGAGACTTTATTTTAGAGAAAATCTTAAATTGCCTTAATACTCAAATATTGTTTTCCATTTCTGATTCCACTAGCTTTCTTCAATTTGCATTATAAATATAATCTTATTTTTCGTTCTCATTTTACTTTTCTCTGTGTTAAATCTCGTCTGCAGTTTTGCAGACTGTGTACGGATAATCTATTTTGGCTAAAATTAATTTCCTTGATCAATTTAGTATTTTCAGTAAATATTATTGTCTTAGACTTATCTTCTTATCTTCAGTTCTGTGTTAATTTGTTTTTTTTTCAAGCCTTTGGAAACTGTATCTTAGAAAATAAAATATTATAGTGTAGCAGAACATATGTTTCCAGGTAGGCCCAATACATTATTACCATTTATTTAATCGGGGATTGTTTTACAAATTATATACTTAAAAACAATTACTCAACATTAATCTTAATGTCCTTCTCATGATAATTCACCCTACTTCTCCTGATCTTTGGCCTGACATATTATGTCCTTGACCCTGATCTTGCCTCTATTGCAACAATCCAAACCTCACTTGATATTCAACTAATGTTTGTTAAAAAAAATGACATTCTCTATATCCCCTGTAAAGGACATTGGGCAAAGGGACTAAAATATGAATAAATAGTGAATACATAGATAAAATAATCAACAACAATCGTAGTATTGTATCCTCGTACCGAGTATCTAATTATAGATGGCTCCTTCTCACTGTTTTCTCTAATTTCACATTAATGCATCCTCTTAATGTATTTTGTTCTTTTTACTAAAAAGCCCCACAGGTTTGAATTAACCATATTGCATGAAAGAAATGGGGGAAACCATGTAACGGAAAAACAAATATATGTGTATTTCAGTCATAGATAGTACATTTCCGACAAGTGTATTGATCCCAGTAGGGTATGTGACAAAATGTAATGACTTTTCTGTATTTCACAGATATAATTTCTCATCTGATCTGACACAACTACTGAAGGACGTGTCTCATCTGGACATTAGTGGGGCATCTGTGGCCTCAGAACTGCTGCTCCATGGATCTCTGTCATTTCCGATTGGGCTTACTGATACCGATCAATGTTTTCTGGGTGCTGCCCTTTATGGCAAAGGCCGTGTGGTTGTAACGACACATGAAGGCTATATCTCATCACCAAAACTAAAAACAGTTTTTCTGAATGCAATATCGTGGCTAGGTAAAGGTGGCAATGGACAGATCGGTGTTAATAAGGCTCTGGGAAGCTTCTGCAAAATACTACAGCAAGAGAAGCTCCCGTGTAAGGTGACCAACCTGGTTGCTGGTATAAGTGTGTATTGCTGCAATTTGTACAATGATCAAGAGGCAGCAGCCATCCATCAGTTTGTAGCAGAAGGCGGAGGGCTTCTGATTGGTGGCCATGCATGGTATTGGGCCTCTCAGCACCCAGGTCTTAATGTGCTCTCTCATAATCCAGGGAACAAGATTCTGAACAAGTTTGGAATCAGTGTATTGAGTTCAAGTGTTGCATCAAAAAATTATGAAGCATTAGATCCAAAGGCACTTGAAAAAAGGTATAACTTCCGCAGGGCATTAAGCCAATTTCTGGGTGACATGAAGAATGGTGCAGAGCTGAAACCTCCCCTGAACAATTGGATTCCAAGATTTAAGCAGGATGTCTCCACATTTATGAAGCTTCAAGACTGCCCACTAATCACCTCTCTTCAGAATGAGGTGACGGAGATGGTCCAACGTTTTGAAATCCCCAACGTCAGCAAAAAATGCCCTGTGCAAAGCTGCTCCAAAGAAGCTTTAATGCTATGTCTGGCCCAAGATGTCAGTTGTCTAAGCCTAGCGTGCGGTCATGGGATGGACAACCACCAGCAGCAGTGCAAGCCCCCAGTAACAGTGCAAATTGATGCTACTAATCCAGGTAATAGCTTTGACTCGCCTGCCACAACATGCTAAATTAATACTTAATAGACACTAGAGTTTAAAAAGCATGTGAAGAATATATTTATGCACACAGATAATTATATGTGAGTATGTGGTGGAGAAAGTTGGGGGAAATGGTTTTTGCTAATTATTCCATCTTATGACACAGTTGGAAAAGGTGATGGTAATTGCTCATTGTGATATGGGAGTCAGACATAAATATAAAGTATAGTTTTTTTGTGAAATTTGAATGGAATTGGCAGCTCAGGGATATTTCTATAACAGGGAGTAATGAGAAATGTTGTGAATAGGAGATGACAGATTAGGATGTGGTATTGGAAAGAGACGCAAATGAGAGTTGAACAGAGTGAAAGGTTACTGGGGACTGTGGTACTTTATTTCATTGGAGAATATATTTTTAACAAATTTCAAATGAAAAATGTCACCTGTGAAACAAATTAGATTTTTTTTTGTTATTCAGGTGTGTATTTACCAAGCACTAAATGGTATGGTTCTGAATACTGTGATAGACAAGGCATATGCTAAATTTGTATCAAATATATCAAGGGATTTAGTACAGTTCAAGAGAGAAGAATTTTTGAAAAAAATATTAATCCCAGAACAAGATATTTTGACGTTAGGATGTGGAAGATTTAGGGGTAATCAATGAAAGTACTGATTTACAGAAAAAGTAATAGATAAGTGGACCAAACATCTAATAGAAGTGCTTGGGTCACACATTAGGAATTTAAGCATGACTGGGATAAACATAGGACCATCCTATGTGGTAGCCATGGTGCTAACAAACCTATGTTTCTGTGATTGCTCCATGTTGAGATAAAGGTGCTTTAGATGAAGGTTTATGTAGTTGTTGGATAGATGCATTTTAATGACTTTATTGTAATTTTAGGCGTGTTTAAGAGTTATTTCAGACTTTGGTGCACAGTAGTAAGACAAACTATAACTGCTTTCCGAGCATTATTTATACCTAGTACAAATGTCCCTGTGTCTGGTATATTCTTAGATTTATGATTCACACAATTAATATATGGTTTATAGCTTTAATAATCTCTATATTACAATAACAACAAATCTGTCTCTCTAATGCAGGTGCTGATGCCTGGAGAAGCACTGGTCTCTATCTTCCTCCCAAGAGGTCTGCAATCCTTGTATTTCCAGCTTCAGTTGTAGGGAAAGGTCTTCAAGTAAGTCAGAAGATAAAACCAGATATTGTGTACCATTTTTTTCCCCATGTAGACCCTCATTGAAAAAAATTCAAGAAGGTTAAATGAGTAATTGAAAGTTTGTTCATGGTGGAATGAGTGAGATTTGAAGGTTATATATGCTGCAAAGGAATATGCTTGGAGGAGGGGGGTTGACTTGAAAATGGGTATTGTTGGACAAGTCATAGGATACTGTAGTTATATTAGCTGTCTGCTTCAAATAAACATCTTGCAATTGAAGCTGTCCAACTCTAGTCCCCTCAACATAATCTTGAACACTGGATCATTGAAGTGACTACCGATTTGGAAGAAAAAAGTTACTTTGGTTTGTACATGGCTTCAATTGCTTCAAAATGTGACATTTTAGGACAGTTTCATTGGATTGTGTAGTTTATGGTCATTATCATATGCAGGTTTTTATTTTTTTATGGTGACCCAACTACTTTGTTTACCACAGGTGCAAGTTGGCTGCCACTCCGATAACTTGAGCAAAGCAGACAAGTTGTGTCGAGCCCCGGTGGTTATACACAGAACTTGTGTTGCTGAGGAGAAGACACCAGTATCATGTATCTGGGGTGGTCTTCTCTACGTCATTGTAAAACCTAAGAGCCAGTTAGGGGTGGTCCCAGTTACAGTATATGGAGCTGAGTTGGCCCCAACCTATATAAAAGGTAAGACTCAACTATCATTCTATGTCAATACATTGTTCCATTTTATTTTTAATTTGAATTGTTTAGTCAGAGGCGCTCATCAGAGAATGAACCAACCTTAATAGGTTAGATCTATGGCCATGATAAGCCACTCTGAGAGCAACCTCTTTTAGCCACTTGTGCCCTTCACAGGGAGAAATATCCT
Source organism: Discoglossus pictus (assembly GCA_027410445.1). Taxonomy (NCBI): domain Eukaryota; kingdom Metazoa; phylum Chordata; class Amphibia; order Anura; family Alytidae; genus Discoglossus; species Discoglossus pictus. The sequence goes on along the minus strand of CM050166.1, from coordinate 8,467,891 downwards.
GTAGTATATCAGTCTGAGAGTGACCCAGCCCCGAAATACCAGGCAATTCTACCCTGAACAGGAGAAACAGCAAACCCCAGACGCATTTCGGCCTTTATGGGCCTCATCAGTGAGGTGCAGCTGAACTCCCTAAGGCACAGTGAACAAGGGGTCCACGTCTGGAGTCCCCTATTACCCTTAGGGAGACTAAACCCTAAGGGTAATTTGCATAAACAAAAACACTAAGTCAGGTGCTCATCAGAGTTTGTGTTTTGGTTTTTGAAACTAGCAATACCAGATTTTCAGAATACTAATTGGCTGCAATAGTTTGAGAATCATTGATCCATACCTTAGTCCTGTATTTTAATATATAAAATACTTGAATTTTATATGAATGTTATCATAGAAACTCCTAAACCATACCTTACAGATCCTTTTTTTTTTTTCCCTAAATGGCACCCCAGTGTTGAAAACATCTTCCAGTGCTGCAAAAACCTCAAAATCTCTACAGAGTACTACAAAACCTCTATGCAGTTCTAATGATTACTGTAGATACTTGAGTATACCACTAGTTTTTTATGTTCCCATTTTAACCAATACTCAGAGGATCCTATTTGTGATACAGCCGTTCTAAATTCCCTGCAGTTATTAATGTTGAATGAAGTTTATACCCGTCCCACCGATGAAGGAACAAACGGCTCCTCGCTGTCATGTCTTTATTACAGTGCATCCTGCTGCTGCCGTCAGTGCAATGAGTGCTGCATTTACCACAAGCTGGGGTCATTATGTTGTGAGTCCTGCGGGGGGAGGGGGGAATGGGAGTGGTGGTCACAAGCATGCAGTACATATTATATATGTATATGAACGTGACATTAACCATAATATTCTGTTGTATTTACTTGTTATATTGAATATGAAAGCATTTATGCACCATTAGGAGTGCTTTTGGAACAGGATTCAGCACATATTTTTTCTACAATTCCTTACATTTTAAACCTTGCATTATATTTGCATCTTTCACTTTTTACCCATTCACCTACCAAATCCATAACCCTTGTGGTATATTCAAGTGGAGCTATATTCAAGTATCTACGGTACCATAAAGTATTCCACAAAGTGCCTCTTTTGTGTCTCGTTAGATTTGGTGTCTCTAGTACAAAGCCATTCTTCTTATTCCTCAGGCGAAACCAGCCACTGTTCTTGGATGGATCTGATCCGTAACTCCCCGTCTCCATGGGCTGAACTGATCACAGAAAACATCATCCTGACAGTACCTACAGACGCCATACGATCCCTGGAGGATCCTAACGCCCTGCTTTGTCAGTGGGACAAAAACATGGCGGCCATCTCAGACCTTGCAGCAGTTCCTAAGAAATTCCCCAGGCCGGAGAGATTTGTGACAGATGTGCAGATCTCAGCCGGTGAGTGGATCCTGCTATTATCTAGATTCCTTCATTGTCTCATTTATTTTTGTTCCCCTTGATGGACTGTTATGGGCCATTTTAATTCCAGGTTGGTCCAGGTTGGAATCCTAAATAACTTATATATACAAATTAATTCTGCATTCTCTCCTAATTGTAGAAAATCTGCACTTGATTGTGAAGCCTGTAACAAACTAACAACGTTAGCAGCTGTGGACTTTAAACCATTTTTAGTGAAAATCTGAAGTTTAGATGAATATGCGTAGAATATCCCATCTTGTCATTTTTTCATCAGTGATATTTGGAGCATGAGGGTGTGATTTATTGATCTATCAGTGGAGAGAGGGGTGGGAGAGAAGAGAAGAGGAAGAGGTGAGGTGGATTTTTGAGTTAATTGATAGTGATGCCGCAAACATAAAATTTTCGGTTCGCGAACCGCGAACGTGAACCGCCGCACCCGGTGAACCGCCATAGACTTCAATGGGCAGGTGGATTTTAAAACCGACAGGGAATCTTTCTGGCCACAATAGTGATGGAAAAGTTGTTTTAAGGGGACTAACACCTGGACTGTGGCATGCCGGAGGGGGATCCATGGCAAAACTCCCACGGAAAATTACATAATTGATGCAGAGTCTGGTTTTAATCCATAAAGGGCATAAATAACCTAACATCCCCCTCCATCATCATCCTCCCCTGTATCTCTTTACCCACTCCCTCATCATCCTCCCCTGTGTCTCTTTCCCCCCTTCCTCATCACCCTCCCCTGTGTCTCATCCCCTCTCCCTCATCATCCTCCCACCTCCCTAATCATCCTCCCCTGTATCTCTTTACCCCCTCCCTCATCATCCTCCCCTGTGTCTCTTCCCCCTCCATCATCATCCTCCCCTGTGTCTCTTCCCCCTCCCTCATCGTCCTCCCCTGTGTCTCTTTTCCCCCTCCCTCATCATCTTCCCCTGTGTCTCTTCCCCCCTCCCTCATCATCCTCCCCTGTGTCTCTTCCCCCCCTCCCTCATCATCCTCCCCTGTGTCTCTTTTCCCCCTCCCTCATAATCTTCCCCTGTGTCTATTCCCCCCCTCCCTCATCATCCTCCCCTGTGTCTCTTTCCCCCCTCCCTCATCATCCTCCCATGTGTCTCTTCCCCCCCTCCCTCATCATCCTCCCCTGTGTCTCCCCCCCCCCTCCCTCATCATCCTCCCCCCTCCCTTGATGATAAGGGGGGGGGGGGAGAGACACAGGGATAAGTGTGAGGGGTGTTAGGGTAAGGGGTGTTAGGGATAAGGGTGAGGGGGTTAGGTGTTAGGGTGAGGGGTGTTAGGGCTAAGTGTGAGGGGTGTTAGGGTAAGGGGTGTTAGGGATAAGTGTAAGGGGTGTTAGGGTGAGGCATGTTAGGAATAAGTGTGAGGGGTGTTAGGTCTTAGGGATAAGAATGAGAATGTTAGGGTAAGGGCTGTTAGTGATAAGTGTGAGGGGGTATTAGGGTTAGGTGTTAGGGTAAGGGGTGTTAGGGATAAGTGTGGGGGGTGTTAGGGTGAGGGATATTAGGGTTAGGTGTTAGGGATAAGTGTGAGGGGTGTTAGGGTTAGGGTAAGGGGTGTTAGGGATAAGTGTGAGGTGTGTTAGGATTAGGGTAAGGGGTGTTAGGGATAAGTGTGAGGGGTGTTAGGGATAAGTGTGAGGGGTGTTAGGGTTAGGGTGAGGGGTGTTACGGTAAGGGATGTTAGGATTAGGTGTTAGGGTAAGGGCTGTTAGAGATAAGTGTGAGGGGGTATTAGGGTTAGGTGTTAGGGTGAGGGGTGTTAGGGATAAGTGTGGGGGGTGTTAGGGTGAGGGATGTTAGGGTTAGGAGTTAGGGATAAGTGTGAGGGGTGTTAGGGTTAGGGTAAGGGGTGTTAGGAATAAGTGTGAGGGGGGTTAGGGTGAGGGGTGTTAGGGATAAGTGTGAGGGGTGTTAGGGTAAGGGATGTTAGGGTTAGGTGTTAGGGTAAGGGGTGTTAGGGATAAGTGTGAGGGGGTATTAGGGTTAGGTGTTAGGGTGAGGGGTGTTAAGGATCAGTGTAAGGGGTGTTAGGGTGAGGCATGTTAGGGATAAGTGTGAGGGGTGTTAGGGTTGGGTGCTAAGGTGAGGGGAGGTGGATGATAAAGGGGGGAAGAGACACAGGGGTGTCCTTGCAGCAGAGATCAAAAGAGTCCTTCAGGACTGTATTGCACACTGTGTACAGTAGCCTAGCTATGGTTTTCCCTATTGATGCAGTATCACCTACACTCAGCCTCCTCTCAGTAAGACTGCAAGTTAGTTATGATTCCAAAATGGCTGCTGTCCATGAGGTTAAAGGGTCTGGAAGGCAGGGTATGATGCTGATTGGCTGGAATGTGTCTGCTGACTGTGATTTGCAGGGTCAAAGTTTGCTCAATGATAAAGTATAGGGGGCGGATCAAACATCGCATATGTTCGCAGTTCGCCGCGAACGCGAACATGCTATGTTTGCCGGGAACAGTCCGCCGGCGAACTATTCGCGACATCTCTATTAATTGAATCTAATTTAATTTCATATCAACCCCTTTCAACCTCCCATGTATAGAAGCATGCAGATTTAGCAGTAATTGCAAGCCTTATCTGCTAAAAATGTAAATCTCACATGTTTGTAAAGTATGAACATACAAATGACATATTCTGCTGCGTAAAACATGAACAGAAGATGTTTGTGTTGTGCATATCCTATCTTGCCCATCAAAAATGACGGGGCAATAAAATTTGAAGCCATGACAATGCTGTTTGCCACACAATATAAAGCTTTTGCTCCCCTGAGGACCTTTGGCGCTCATTGGGAGCCTCTTGTGTACTTTTGCTCCTCTGAGCACCTTCGGTGCTCATTGCGAGCCTCTCCCCTTGTGTACTTTTGCTCCTCTGAGCACCTTTGGCGCTCATTGCGAGCCTCTCCCCTCGTGGCCTTCAAGTTTCCTACTTTGCAACGATCATCTTCTGCGCTCATCACAAAGACAGATATATAAGTGTTAAATATACCATTTTTTAATTAGTGCAGTGTAAATTAGACATATTTTTCAGGTCTCAGAGCATAATAAAGTGATTTAAGTATGTAACTGCTTTGAGAGTGCTATCACTGGCAGCCAATGAGCAGTAATCCAGATATGTAAGTGCAGTGTAAAATGTAAAAAAAATTTAGTGCAGTGGAAACATACATTTTTTTTTCCATTACTAATTAATAATTATTAAATTAATTGAACGTTAATAAAGAATTAGGAATTAATAAATGTATTAGGAAGTGCAAAGCATTAATGTATTCATAAAGTAACGGCAGTGTAAAATACGCTATTTTTATTTTTTAAATATATATATATTTTAATAATAATTAATTAATTACTTAATAAATGAATATATTTTACCTATTTGTAATTAATATATCCAGCAATCAATATCCTAAAGAGCTAACAATCTCTTGTGATTTTCCTGCTACATACAATGTACATTTAGACTGTTGCTGACCTGAGGCGTGTCAGCAATGTGTCAAGTGTGCAGTGTAAATAGGCTGCGTGCACAAGGCCAAACAGTTTGTTTAGTTGTGTAATGCGGTATTTTAGATTTGTAAAGTTAGTGGTAAAATTGTGGCGATTGTCTATGTGTTACGCAGCTCGCAAGCATTTTCCGACCTTTGTAATAGTGTATTTTGTACCTTGGCGTTCCTGGCTAAAAGTGGTACGCGGCTGGTGGTGTTTCGCGCGGTTCGTGGTCGTGTAGCCTTGTTTAAAAAAAATTCGGGTGACATTTTTTTTCTCGCTTAGCCAATTTTCGAGTGCCTAAACTCTGCAAATTTGGCTTAAATTTGCGTGCACCCTCACGCCCAAACATCCTGGCTGTCCCCCCCGTGCTATGTGTGAAGGGTTTTTTTGTGTTGTGTTTTTCGATTTGTGCAGTTCGTCCGTTAACTTCGTATTTTTCCAACCTCGTAATTTTTTTTTCTAAGTTCCACGCCTCACATTTTTTTTTCTAAATCCCGCGTTACTCAACTGCTTGCAGCCTAAGGCAATCCCGCGTTTCTGCGTTTCAATGCCTCAACTGCTCGCCTCGCTTTGGCGCTCATCGGCTAAGTGAGGCTTGCAAGAGTGATGACAAATCACAGTTTAACAACTCTATGTGATATAATCAAAAAATTTCTTGGAAAAAATATTTTTTTGTGCAAATGTTCCTTTATGTAGTGCAGTGGACCCCCCAGGAGCCCCTCAGCAGCACCATACATCCCCCAGGCCCCCCTCAGCAGCACCATTTACCCCAACACCCCAGCAGCAATATTCACCCCCCCCCCCAGGCCCCCTTTAGCAGCACCATTTAACCACCAACACCCTTAAGCCACCCTCAACAGCACCATTCACCCCCAGCAGCAATATTGACCCCCCAGGCCCCCTCAGCAGCACCATTCATTCCCAACACCCCCAGCAGCCATATTCACCCCCAGGGCCCTGTTAGCAGCAATATTCACTACTCAACCCCCCAGGAGCACCATTCACTCCCCAAAACCCCCAGGGCTCCCATAGCAGCATCATTCCACCCCCTCTCAAAAAATAAAACAGGGCCCCCTTGTTGCACCATTCAGCTCCTCTCAGCAGCATCATTCACCCCTAAAAAAATATCCAGGCCCCCCTCAGAGTGTCATTCACATCTCAAAACCACCAGGGCCCCTTGTCACACTATTCACCCCCCTCCTCTTACTTGTGCCTTGCAGTCCCTGTCCCGGACCCCATTGCTCAAAGATTGGGTATCCTTTCCCTGACGGAACTTCATACTGCAGGGGCATGTGACGTCATTAGGAATGCCCCTCCCCTGCAGTATGAAGCTCCAGCAGGGGAAGGATACCCAACCTCTGAGCAATGGGATCCGGCACAGGGACTGCAAGACACAAGTAAGACAGGGGTTGAATAGTGTGACAAGGGCCCCTGGGAGTTTTGAGGGGGTGAATGATGCTGTGGATGGGCCCCTCACAGAGCAAGGACCCTGGTGCAACGCACCAGCTGCACCTGCGGTACATACGCCTCTGCTAAGGAGTGTGCAGAGAGTGCTTGGCAACAAAAAAGAACAGGAGAGATAAAGAAAAAGCACAGTTGTGTAAGAGAGTGATAAGAGTTTTTATAGTATTTATTTATAGTTGTGGGACCACTGGTCAGTGGGATGGTGAAGTTACCAACACAATCTCCCTCAGCTGCCTTTTCTGTTTCATTAATGCTTGCTAAGCAATTCCGTAGTTCTCTATTCAGTGATCTCTAGATCACCTCTGTGATAACTCCATAGATTAATATTTTAAGTGTCTTTACTTTTTCTTTAGAAAGGAGAGTAGATGGGGATTTGTAAATCAATGTATCTTTTGGAACTTGACACCTATACCCGCCCCCTGCACGTACACAGAAGTAGGCAGCTTGAATCAATAAATTCAAAGCCTGCTCTCCATAAATGTAAACACCCTCACATACAACGTCCATAAAACTGGTGTAATGCTTTTCTCTGCCTAAATATGCACTAAGTTAGACTCAGAGGTTTCAAACACATTTGTTTTTCCATTGCTCAGTGGTAGTTTAATAGAAACATGGAATAAATTAACCAAAAAGACGTATCTAGTCAGATCACTCTATCCACTTAAAAGTTTGTCTTAATTATTTACAAAGATATTCCTAATACTTCTCCAGTCATGACTAAATTCCGTAAGTGTGCCTGATGTACCCAGAGCTGTCTCTATATTCACTCCCACACTCTCGGTTTCAGGGTGGATGCACGCTGGATACCCTATCATGTGTCACTTAGAATCAGCTCGTGACCTCACAGATGCTCCCAAGATGTTGACGGCCGGCCTTTGGGGTCCAATTCATGAGCTTGGACACAACCAGCAGAGATGGCAATGGGAGCTACCTCCACATACCACAGAGGCCACATGCAACCTTTGGTCTGTGTATGTACATGAGACGGTGTTTGGAATCCCACGAGATCGAGCTCACTGCGCACTAGCGCCAAAGAATAGGGAGTTACGAATCAAATCATACTTAGAAAATGGGGGCAATCTGAAGGAGTGGAGCGTATGGATGGCACTGGAGACCTATTTACAGGTAACTAAAATGTAATATACAGAAACGCCTATAACTCATGTGAAAACATAAGGGTCTAGGAATCTCTACATTAATTGAGGATTATTTGGGTTAGATAGAACAGTGAACAAATCATGCTTCTTTAATTCTAATTATGCCAACTTATCCTCTATAACCCCATTTTTAGCCCAACATCTGTGCCCCATTATAATATAACCTAGCCCATTTCTATATATTATTGTCTAGCCAAGTCACTCATACCATGTACATCACTCTCAGTTGCAGGAGGGCTTTGGCTGGGACCCATTCAAAAAGATTTTTGCTGACTACCAAACTATGTCCGGAATAAAGAATGAAAGAAATTACAAGATGAACCTGTGGGCAGAGAAATTCTCGCAGATTGTGCAGAGGAATCTGGCTCCTTTTTTCAAGACCTGGGGCTGGACCATTGATGATCAAACCTGCAGCAAACTGTCCTCACTTCCTGAGTGGGAAAATAATCCCATGAAGAAATATCTCAGCATCCAAAAATAAGGGACCTAAAGGTGCAATGTGCTTATATAGAGACATAAATAGTAAATAACTTAATGTCCCCAAATATTACTTTCACATGGGATGAAGTGGACAACCTCCAAGCCGTACCATATGAGATGAGTCAAAAAAGAGGTGCATATAACCTGCACCTAACAAATAGAGCCGAGCATTGAGGGCCATTTGTAGGTTCCATTACATAGATGACTCAACAGGCTCATTGGACTGTCAAAAATGTCTTTTAAAGCAGTATAGCATTAATATCAACTTAATGACAAAGAGTTAGCATGTAGCATTCAAAGGAAGAAGGCAAAGAAGCTTAATGAATATACTCATATTCTACCTTTAATTTACAGCTTACCTTCACTTCTGTTTCCTTTATTGTTAAAAATAAAGCTTGACCTTGACTTTAACCACACTGAAATTCTAGATAACATTTCCAAGCAGGTGTTCCATTTTCTTATACTTGTACTTATATGGGAAGCAATAACAAAGGCCTAAACCGGCACCAAATCGGCCTAAGTCGGTCCTGATCCAAATGATTTCCTGTAAGTGACAAATATAAGAGGGTGTTTAGCTGAGAGCAAACTTGTGCTTAGTATCTTGCTCTACGTCAGTGGAACGATCAACAGGGCATCATAACATGAGCTCATGACCTAAATCAACATGGATGGGACACTGATTAGTACCGAGGTAATCAAGCAATGATATCCTCACATTCTGGAATATTAAAAGGAAAGGTGTTGAGATAAAAATCAAGGCTCTTCCAAAATGGAAAAATATTTATAGAACATAAAGCAAAGTTGCATTGGTGGTGTAAAAGTCAGAACCTCAGGTCTATACACACACATACCCATATATTATAACCCGTACCATATGGCAATAAGTGGCAGATGTACATTTTTATTAGTGAGCAAAAACCATCAGCCAGTGAAAAAAATATTACATTCTAATTAATATTTTAGTTTTTTTTGTGTGACTTTTGGCCACGATTGCCAAGTTTCTAAAGTAAAGTCGAGACAGACAATGAGAATAAGCCGTGATGAATAGTGAGTTTAACCTACACTGTTAAAAGATTAATCTATGGAGTTACGGATCTAGAGATCACCGAATAGAGAACTACGGAATTGCTTAGCAAGCATTAATGAAACAGAAAAGGCAGCTGAGGGAGATTGTGTTGGTAACTTCACCATCCCACAGACCAGTGGTCCCACAAATATAAATAAATACTTTAAAAACTTGTATAACTCTCTTGCACAACTGTGCTTTTTCTTTATCTCTCCTGTTCTTTTTTGTTGCCAAGCACTCTCTGCACACTCTTTAGCAGGGGCGGATCTACCGCTGGTGTAGCCGGTGCGTTGCACCAGGGCCCTTGCTCTGTGAGGGGCCCCTCAGCAGCATCATTCACCCCCTCAAAACCCCCAGGGGCCCTTGTCACACTTCCCCCCCCCCCCCTTACTTGTGTCTTGCAGTCCCTGTGCCGGATCCCATTGCTCAGAGGTTGGATATCCTTCCCCTGCCGGAGCTTCATACTGCAGGGGAGGGAAATTCCTAGTGATGTCACGTGACCCTGCAGTATGAATTTCTGGCAGGGGAAGGATACCCAGCCACTGAGCAGTGGGATCCGGGACAGGGACTGCAAGGCACAAGTAAGAGGAGGGAGGTGAATGAAGTGTGCTTGAGGGGGTGAATAGGGTTTTAATGCTCCTGAGGGTGGCTTGGATTTTGTTGGGGGGGAGGGGAGTGAATGGCGTTGTTAAGGGGGCCCTGGGGTTAAATATGGGTGCTAGGGAGGCCCCGCTGCATACGACTACTGAAGGGCTTTCGGGGATGAACGGTGTGACAAGGGGGAGTGAATGATGCTGCTAAGGGGGCCCTGGGGGTGTTGGGGGGGGTGAATATTGCTCCTGAGGTGGGCCTGGGAGGTTGGGAAGTAAATATTGCAGTTGAGGGGGCCCTGGGGGGGGGGGGGTGAATGGTGCTGCTGAGGGAGCCCTGGGGGGGGGGGGGGAGTGAATGGTGCTGCTGAAGGGGGCCTGTGGTGTTGGGGGGTGAATGGTGCTGCTGAGCGGAACCTGGGGGGTCCACTGCACTACATAAAGGAACATGTCCACAAAAAATATTTTTTACAAGAAAATGTTATATACAGTATATATATATATATATCACATATTATAATTGTCCTGCTACAAATCGTCGTCACGCTGGCGCACAGCGAGGCGAGCCGTTAAACCGTAGTACTGAATATTGCTCCTGAGGTGGGCCTGGGAGGTTGGGAAGTAAAAATTGCAGTTGAGGGGGCCCTGGGGGGGGGGGGGGGGGGGGGTGAATGGTGCTGCTGAGGGAGGTCTGGGGTTTTGGGGGTAAATGGTGCTGCTGAGGGGGGCCTGTGGTGTTGGGGGGTGAATGGTGCTGCTGAGCGGAACCTGGGGGGTCCACTGCACTACATAAAGGAACATGACCACACAAAAAAAAATTCTACAAAAATTTTTTATATACAGTATATATAGCAAATATTATCATTGTCCTGCTACGAATCGTTGTCACGCTGTTTGCGTGGTCCGTACGATTTAGCGGGCGTTAAACCGTAGTACTTTAGCGGGCTTAGTGATGAGCGTCTCAGGCGCTCATCGCCTGGCGAGCCGTTAAACCATAGTACTTTGGCAATGAGCGCCGCAGGCGCTCATTGCAGGCGAGCCTCGCGCAGTGAGGCGAGCTGTTAAACTGTAGCACTTTGGCAATGAGCGCCGCAGGCGCTCATTGCAGGCAAGCCTCGCATAGCGAGGCGAGCCGTTAAACCGTAGCAAAAAAATACGTCCGCAACTCGCGAACATGAAAAAAAATACAAACACAAGAAATACACACACCACATACATAAAAAGCTTACCGACAGCAAGAGGGAGCATGCAGGACCTCAAAAAACAAAGTTACACCTTCATTTCACTCAAAATAAAAGAGTTTAGACACTAAAAAATTATTGAAGCAACAGAAAAAATGTCGGCCGAACAAAACGAAAACAAGGCTACAGCACTCTAACCACGGAAAACACTTACGGATAATCTGCTAAGACGCATACCGCACATTACCCGCCATTTTACGATAATGCGGAAGTACACATCTACGCTAACGGTTTGGTCTCGCGCACGCACACTATTACACTGCACACGTTCATCACGCTTACACAGCACCTCCACACCACTAATGCTGCAGCAACATCAACACAGATTGCCAGCTCTTCATCACAATGCTTCAAAATAGGTAAAGTATATTCATTTATTAATTTGAATTCTATATTTCAGTAGTACACACAAAACAACATTAGCTACCTTACAATTCCATATGTATATTAATAACTAAACAACTTTCCAAACATACACATCTCATTGCCGTAATTTTTTGACGGGCAATACGCTAGTATATATATATATAATTTATTCATATACTAGCTCCGACACTGCTCTTTAGGTTTATTACTATATAGGAAGATATAAGAGTGACATTGGATTAGAATGTGGAAGCTCACAAAGTTCCACCCACCTGGAAGAGAAGTGAATGTGTCTTCTTGTCTATTAAACCAAGATCCATTCTAAGAAGTCTCCGAAGATCACAGAGAACGGAGAGAAATCTCTTGAGAAGAACACGTTTAGCTTGGGCTTGTAACGTTGGAAATCTTCATGCACTTTAGAATATACTACACGTAGCAATCTGACCCCCACAATGCAGTAAATATAGACACACAAAGGTGGAGAAAAATTAAACAGAAAGAGAAACTGAAAATGGAATAAACAAACAAACAAAACAAAGTAAATACAAATATGTAAACTTTTTCTGGGCAATTGCTCATTGTTTTATTACAGTGTGCCTTCAATATTTTACAAAACAAACAAGAAAGCAAAAGAAATATAGAAAAAAAAATAAAAAATTATACTTAGCTAAGTAATCACATATATAGTTGTGAGCAGGCGGGTCGTTGCTAACGCTGCAGGCTCGTGTGGCGAAGCGAGGGCCGCAGTGGCTGGCATGGAGTGGCAAAGGCGCTCCATGCCAGCAACTGTGCACCTCGCAAAATTTACGGACTTACGAGAAAGAAATACGAGACACAGGACTTACAAAAAAAATTTACGACCTCGCAAAAATACGACATTACCGCCCTAAACCCACGTACATGAAAACATTAAAATCACTATAAATACACAAAACAAATACATAAAAAGGTTACCTTTAGCAAGGGGGGCACCCAGGACCTCAAACTGAAGTTACACCTCAATTTCACTCGAAATACAAGAGTTTAGACACTCGAAAATCCCCCAAGCGAGAGAAAAAATGGCCACCGAAAAAACCAAAGGAGGCTACAGGACTCTAAAGACGCAAAACACCACCAAACATCTACGAATTTTCTGAAAAAGACGGTCGCCATCCAAGAACAAGGACACCAAATCAGCCACAGACGCGTACCACACATTAGACGCCATTTTACAACACAAACTTACACAATGCGGAAGTACACAGTTACCCTAACGGATTTGCCTCGCGCACGCAGCCTATTTACACTACACACTGCACACATTACTGACACTTACACAGCAGCTCTGCAGCACTCAGAACACACATTGTATGCTGCAGCAACATCAAAACAGATTGCCAGCTCTTCTGCACAATGCTTCCTGCATATATTACTTCAAAATAGGTAAAGTATATTTATGTATTATTTTATTAATTATTTCATTAGCATTAGCAAAAAAAACAATGCTCATAGCACACAAACAACCAACAGCCTCGCAATGAGCGCCAAAGCATCTTGGAACACCAACACAATTTACCGCCCTTACAACCCTATTGCCGTCATTTTTTGATGGGCAAGTCGTTAGTAAGGAATATATTGTATAAACAACACAGTAGTAAAATAAATATAATTAAAAATATGAATGCTGGGGGGCACATAGCTGACGATACTGCATAAGAAGCCTTTTAATTGTTCTATTGTTCTGTCTTTTACTTCAACAATTTATTTTTTCAGTCCTCTAGTATTGCTCATCCAGTTGGTACAAATAGGTAATTTTTCAAAAAAAAGAAGTGGGTCCCAGGGGACTACTCAGGTGTGAATCTAGGCAGAAGGTGCTCCTTGCCAGCAACTGCGACCCTCGCAAACTTCACGTCATAACGCAAACAACATACGAGACACGTTACCACCCAACCCGCGGACATAAAAAAATGAAAAACACAATAAATACACACAACACATACATAAAAAGCTTACCTACAGCAAGGGGGGGGGCATCCAGCACCTCAAAAAATGAAGTTACACCTCAATTTAACTCAAAATAAAAGAGTTTACACACTAACAAATTCTCTATGCGAGAGAAAAAATGGCCGCCGAACAAAACGAAAACGAGTCTACAGCACTCTAAACAGGCAAAACACCACAAAACACCTACGGATATTCCGCAAAAGACGCATACCACACATTACCCGCCATTTTACGCCAATGCGGATGTACACAGCTACGCTAACGGTTTCGTCTCGCGCACGCACAGTATTACACTGCACACATTCCCCACGCTTACACAGCAGCTCCACACCACTAATGCTGCAGCAACATCAACACAGATTGTCAGCTCTTCAACACAATGCTTCAAAATAGGTAAAGTATATTCATTTATTAATCTATTAGTTATTTTATTATTATACACCAAATAGCATTAGCTACCTTACAATTTCATTGCCGTCATTTTTTGACGGGCAATTCTCTAGTTTATGTATGTTAGTGTGTATATATATATACTAGCGACTTGCCCGTCCTGGACACAGGACTGAGAGAGGGGGGAAAGAGACAGAGGGGAGGGAAAGCAGGGCAAGGAAACACAAGGGAGGGAGTAGAGGGAAGAGAAACAGGAGAGGGAGAGGGGGAAAGAGACACAGGGGAGGGGGAAAGAGACATATGAGAGGGAGGGAAGAAGACACAGGGGAGGGAGATGGGAAAGAGACACAGGGGAAGGAAGGGGAAAGAGACACAGAGGAGGGGGGAAAGAGACATATGAGAGGGAGGGAAGAAGACACAGGGGAGGGAGATGGGAAAGAGACACAGGGGAAAGAGACACAGGGGAAAGAGACACAGGGGAGGGGGACAAGAGACATGTGAGAGGGAGGGAAGAGGACACAGGGGTGAGAAATTGGGGAGAGGGGGGAACAAAGACATGGGAGGGAGAGGGGGGAAAGAGACACAGGGGTAGGAGAAGGGGAAAGAGACACAGGGGAGGGGGAAAGAGACATATGAGAGGGAGGGAAGAAGACACAGGGGAGGGAGGTGGGAAAGAGACACAGGGGTAAGAGAGGGGGAAAGAGACTCAGGGGAGGGAGAGCAGGGCAAAGAGACACAGGGGAGGGAGAGGTGGGAAACAGACAAACAACAGATAGTACATAAGAAGACAGAAAACACAATGTATAACACTATATCATTCCGTAATATTTGACGGGCAAGTCGCTAGTATATATATATATATATATATATATATATATATATATATATATATATATATACATTATGTATATAGCCCAGCTGGTAGGTAACCAAAGCCTAATGTAGCCACATCATTTCGAGTTTGTCGGTAACCCTCGCAAAGTTACGGGCTTGCGCATGCCGAAGGCACACATTGCAAGGCCCGCAATGAGAAGCAAAAGGAGTACAGGGAAGGGAGAGGGGGGAGAAAGATACAGGGGAGGGAGAGGAGGGAAAGAGACATAGGGGAGGGATTGGGGGGAAAGAGACATAGAGGAGGGAGTGGGTGGGGAAAGAGACATAGGGCAGTGAGTGGGGGGGACAGGAGTGAGAGAGGAGGGAGAGACAAAGGGAGGGAAAGCAAGGCAAGGAAACACAAGGGATGGAGTAGAGGGGAAGAGAAACAGGAGAGGGAGAGGGGGAAAGAGACACATGGTAGGAGGGGGGAAAAGAGACACAGGGGAAGGGGGAAAGAGACATATGAGAGGGAGGGAAGAAGACACAGGGGAAGGAGATGGGAAAGAGACACAGGGGAAGGACCGGAAAGAGACACAGGGGAGGGGGAAAGAGACAGGTGAGAGGGAGGGAAGAGGACACAGGGGTGAGAAATTAGGGAGAAGGGGCAACAGAGACATGGGAGGAAGTGGGGGGAAAGAGACACAGGGGTAAGAGAGGGGGGAAAGAGACACGGGAGGGAGAGGGGCAAAAAGACACAAGGGAGGGAGAGGGGCAAAAAGACACAAGGGAGGGAGAGGTGGGAAAGAGACAAACAACAGTACATAAGAAGACAGAAAACACAATGTATAACACTATATCATTCCGTAATATTTGACGAGCAAGTCGCTAGTATATATATAGTAGAGAATTGCCCGTTTTGAAGCATTGTGTTGAAGAGCTGGCAATCTGTTTTGATGTTGCTGCAGCATTAGTGGTGTGGAGCTGCTGTGTAAGCGTGCTGAATGTGTGCAGTGTAATAGTGTGCGTGCGCGAGACCAAACCGTTAGCGTACTTGTGTACTTCTGCATTGACGTAAAATGGCGGGTAATGTGTGGTATGCGTGATGTAATGTAATGTTCGCGAGTTGCGTCCGATTGTTGCAAGGTCGTAATGTGTGGTAACGTGTCTCGTATGTTGTTTGCGTTGCGAGGCAAAGTTTGCGAGGGTCGTAGTTGGTGTGGCGTGTTGTTTGCGTTGCGACGTAAAGTTTGCGAGGGTCCCAGTTGCTGGCAAGGAGCACCTTCGGCGCTCCATGCCAGCAACTGAGGCCATCGTCCGCAGTCTTCGCTACGCGAGCCTGCAAGCGTTAGCAACAACTCGTACGCTCACAACTATATATGTGATAGCCCAGCTGGTAGGTAACCAAAGCCCAATGTAGCCATGAATACTTCTCTATATCTCCGTACTATTGGGCAGGCGGATTAGTCTTTATATCACTCAGTAACAGGGATGCACAGTAAATATTTACTTATGGAAGCCGCAAGCTTAATAATAAATTAAATCCGTCTCACCAGAGATCACTCAGCCAGGAACCTGCTGTATCTTGTATCTGAGCCCCAGGGTCTTGGTAATTGGTGTTTTGGTAATTAACAGAACGTAATTAGAGACTGAGACATAATATATATATTTGTGAGAACGAAGGAGCCATATACTGACAGGCAAAGCGCAGAATATTGTACAAATATTCAGAAAGGTCGCCAAAGAAGGAATGTCACTGAGCAGGTCCGCCAGAACAAGGATGCATTAACCTCTCACCTGCTGGAGATCTGCAGAGCATCTCTCAATATCCCCATTCATAATGGTAGAAACCTAATATTTTCCGAATGTTTGATCTTTAAATGACAATTGTAATTTGTGAAAAATGTACAGGAATATTTTTTAGATAAAAAAATTGATTTTTAGCAGATACTCCTTGTGTCTGATCCTCCGTATTGGACTGGAGCACGAGTGGTTCTTCAACTGGGACATATATTAAATTCTAGTGTCAAGTGCATTTAAAGGTGCATATAATAGATGGTAATGAACTCAATGTCCATTATTAATTGTAAATTCTTTAAAGCTGAGCATTGAAAACATGGGGCTCCTGCACCCCTGAAAAAGAAACACGTCCACCATTCCATCCATGTATCCACCATCCTGATGGATGGTTGTGGCTCTGTAGGTTATTTACTATGGGCCTCATCCAATTGAATATGGCTCTATATAAGCACAGAGCATATTTTTTTTACAGAAGTGTTTAGTTAGTGATCTTCAATCCAAAAGCAAGGTCTTCACTAACTAAAAACTTCTGAAAAAAAATATGCTCTGTGCTTATATTGAGCCCTATTCAATTGGCCAAATCGCAATTGAATGAGGCCCTATATGTTCAATGCACAGGACTGGTCAGCTCCCATCCTCAGGCCAGGTAATGTAAAATCTGGATGGCAGTGGCTGGCACAGGGTATATTATTCTACTGGTATAAACTGGCAGGAGGCCCATAGGAGCACAGAAGGTGCTTTCATTCAGCGATGATTCACGGGGCCTCCCCACCTCCCCATCACAATGAGCTTGTTTGTTCTCAGATATCTTGAAGAACTCCGGCTGAGGAGGGAAATGCAGAATCACCTCTCAGACCCGGACATCTGCAAAATAGGTTCAAGTGGTTCAGAGCAATGATAAGAAAGAGGAAGGCACAATACTGCGAAAGAAACTGGGATTATACTCTCAGAATTAACATTTCTTGTAGAACATTTAAAAAAAAAGTCCAAAAGAAAACCTAAAGAGACTTGGTATACACAGGAAAAATATTACAAATAGGGCGGGGTGGGCAAGTACGGCCCTGGGGAGCCCCACACAGGCCTGGATTTGAGGATATCTGCGCACAGGGCAATCGCTTCTTCACTCATCCTGATGTGCACAGAAAGGATATCCTCAGATCCTGTCCTGTGTGGGGATCTCAGGACCGGACTTGGACACCCCTCCTATGTAACAAAAATGAGAGGAGGAGAGAGAGACACAGAGGGAGAGGGACAGAGACAGAGAGGAAGAGAGAGAGATGAGAGAGACAGAGAGGGAGAGACAGAAAGGGAGAGACAGAGAGGGAGAGAGAGAGAGATGAGAGAGACAGAGAGGGAGAGAGAGAGACAGAGAGAGACAGAGAAAGACAGAAAGGGAGAGAGATTAGAGAGACAGAGAGGGAGAAAGACAGGGGGAGAGACACAGAGAGAGAGAGGGACATAGACAGAGAGGGAGAGAGATGAGAGAGACAGAGAGATACAGAAAGAGAGAGAGAGATGAGAGACAGAGAGGGAGACAGACAGGAAGAGAGACACAGAGAGAGAGAGGGACAGAGACAGAGAGGGAGAGAGAGATGAGAGATAGAGAGATACAGAAAGAGAGAGATAGATGAGAGACAGAGAGGGAGAGAGATGAGAGAGACAGAGAGGGAGAAAGACAGAGAGAGAGGGAGAGAGAGAGAAAAAGGGAGAGAGACAGACAGAGAGAGAGTGAGTGACAGACAGGGAGACAGACAGACAGGGAGAGAGATAGACAGCAGAGGGAGAGAGAGAGAGAGGGATGAGAAAGACAGAAAGGGAGAAAGACAGGGAGAGAGACACACAGAGAGAGAGAGACACAGAGAGAGAGAGGGACAGAGACAGAGAGGGAGAGAGATGAGTGAGACAGAGAGGGAGAGATAAGAGAGACAGAGAGAGACGGAAAGGGAGAGAGATTAGAGAGACAGAGAGGGAGAAAGACAGGGAGAGAGACACAGATTGAGAGAGAGGGACATAGACAGAGAGGGAGAGAGAGAGTTGAGAGAGACAGAGAGGGAGAGAAAGAGAGATGAGAGAGACAGAGAGAGACAGAAAGGGAGAGAGATGAGAGAGACAGAGAGGGAGAAAGACAGGGAGAGAGACACAGAGAGAGAGAGGGACATAGACAGAGAGAGACAGAAAGGGAGAGAGATGAGAGAGACGAAGAGGGAGAGAGATGACAGAGACAGAGAGGGACAAAAACAGAGAGAGAGGGAGAGAGAGAGAGAAAAATGGAGAGAGACAGACAGAGAGAGAGTGAGAGACAGACAGGGAGAGAGACAGACAGGGAGAGAGATAGACAGGACAGAGAGAGGCAGACAGGGAGAGAGATAGACAGGACAGAGAGAGGCGGAGAGGGAGAGAGAGAGAGAGAGAGAGAGAAAGGGAGAAAGGGAGAGAGGCAGAGAGAGAGAGAAAGGGAGAGGGAGAGAGACAGACAGAGAGAGAGAGTGAGAGACAGACAGGGAGAGAGACAGACAGAGAGTGAGAGACAGACAGGGAGAGAGACACAGGGAGAGAGATAGACAGCAGAGAGAGAGAGAGAGAAAGGGAGACAGAAGAAAGAGGAAAGATGAAGAGAGGGGGGGAGACAGAAAAAAAGAGACATGAGCTAGAGGGAGACAGGAGAGAGAGGGAGACAGGAGAGAGAGACAGACAGAGAGGGAGAGAGACAGAGAGAAGGTGAGAGAGTAAAAGAGAGGAGAGAGAGAGAAAGAGAGTCTGGAGAAAGAGAGACAGACAAAGAGAGAAGGAGAGAGAGTGAAAGAGATGAGAGAGAGAGAAAGGGAGAGCGACATAGAGGGGGAGAGAGTGAAAGAGCGAAAGGGAGACAGGAGAGAGACAGACAGAGAGAGAGGGAGAGAGCGAATGAAAGAGAGGAGAGAGAAAGGAGAGAGAGAGAGAGCAAAAGAGATGAGAGATAGAGAAAGGGAGAGAGACAGACAGAGTGGGAGAAGGAAAGAGAGAGTGAAAGAGACGAGAGAGAGAGAAAGAGAGACAGCCAGAGAGAGAAGGAGATAGGAGAGAGAGCGAGGGGGAAGACATGAGACGTTTATATGTAGTTATTCGTTTTATTCTTTACTGCAGGGTTCCAGTTGCTTTTGTGTGCAGATTTCTCAGGTGGTTGTGACCTTACAGAATAAAAAGCTTTCCATTAGTCCTATTGAAAGCACTAGCAGGTTTAAGTGTCACATTGTGCAGATGGAAACATAGCTTGTAAAAGTAATACATTAAAGACTGTATGTTTTTTTTTTTCTTTTTTGTATTTGTAAGTGTAGTTCTTGAAATGAGTATATTTTATATACAGGACTGTAAAGGTCCTATAAGGTCTTGCAGGAAAGTGACCACTAAGAGGCAGCAGAGAGCGTAACATATACTGAATGAAACCTCAAGCTCAAGTTACATATAACGTATATATTACAAACAAGTATTATAATTAAATAATGTCATTGTATTTACAAAGAGAAGTTAAAACTAGACAGCAATATCCAGCTGAAACTAAATAATATGTTTAAAAACTGTAAATTAAATACAAATATATTTGCAATAAAGAAATTAACCGAAGCAACAACTTGCGTTCTGCTTTATTTCCTTTAGCGCAATAATAAAACTTATTCCCATAAATTATAGGGTGCACAACTTAAATTTCCCATAAATATCTCCCGAAGGTAATTTCAGCATCTTATTTACACTTATGAGGAGAGTTCAAGTATTTTTTTTAGGAAGAAAACAAAACAGACAACTGGCAGTGGTGGGATTTGAACCCACGGCTCCGACGAGCCTGGAGCCTTAATCCAGCGCCTTGGACTGGTCAGACACACTACCTGCGTCCCGGTGTGTCGTCTAAAACTGTTGCTATGCGAGATATACCAATTTATAAAAAGATAAAAAAGTAAATAAAAAAAAATTAGACCATGAGCCTTTCTGTTTCAGCATTGCCCAAACTGTGTACACATGAACAATACAATTGTGTTACTATAAAATCAGCCAAGCTGTGTGCACAGAGCATACTGTCATAAGACCAGCATGGCTCATACATCAACATTAACCATGGGCGTAGGGGCCCAAAAAACTCTGGGGGAGACAATTCAACTCTACGCACAGGACAGGAAGCAGGGGCGGATCTCAATGCTCCTGCCCCCCAAAATATAAAAAATTCTGAATATATATATATATATATATATATATATATAAGTCTATATGCCAACTAATTATGTACCCCCATCCCCTCGGTTCCTACACCCCGACATTAACCCTTTAGGTTGGGAAATAAAAAAATGTCCACTATAATTCAGTTTTGTGATTGTTATATATGTATTTATACATGTGTATGTGTGTGGTGTGGATATATTTATTAAAAAAGTATGATCACCCACAATATATATGTATATATATATATAAGTGAGTGGGATTCATAGCTTGTATATAATGCAGTGGGCATATGCTTAAGGGAAGACATGTTTGAAATGGTTATGGATTGCTAGAGCGAAGCCTTTGTGGGCACATTTGCATGTCCCTGCCAAGGTTCCCAGAATGCAGTGTAATAACTATATTTTTCAGAATTCTGGCTATGAAACAAGTATTTTAACTTGTTTTTAGACGTTCAAATGTGAACACAAATGTACTATTTATTTACTATATAACATATATATATTTATTTTAACAATGGCTATACTATATAAGCTCTTAATCAACAAATACAAGTCATATTAAAAACAGAAAAGTGTTTTACCACTTAGTACACTTACACAATACCCCCCTAAAATTTTAGCAGTGTGGTGACCCGACCAGTCGGCCATTTGCAGCATTTTCTGGTAATATGCAGAAATAATCAATATTTAGGTAAAAATATATATTCATGTTTCTTATACCAAGGGTGGGACAGGGATGGTGTTAACGGGCAATGTGTTATTAAATTGAGAAGAAAAACAACATGACAATCACTTAAAAGTTATTTTTTATTTTGCATAATATGAACCCATAAATACTTATAGAAAGAATATACAAATTAACAAATTAAACAACCAGTTATAGCTGTAAATAGTATCTTGGCCTAAAAATGCTATCTTACTATATATATATATATATATATAGTGCAAAAGTATTCACCCCCCTTGGCATTTTTGGTGTTTTGTTGCCACACATCCTGGAATTAACATGGATTGTTTGAGGATGTGCATCATTTAATTTACAGAACATGCCACAACTTTAAATGTTTGTTTTCAAATAGGACAAAATAACAGAAAAAGTCAATGTGCATAACTATTCACCCCCCTTAAGTCAATACTTTGTAGAGCCACCTTTTGCGGCAAT
Source organism: Discoglossus pictus (assembly GCA_027410445.1). NCBI lineage: Eukaryota > Metazoa > Chordata > Amphibia > Anura > Alytidae > Discoglossus > Discoglossus pictus. The sequence goes on along the minus strand of CM050166.1, from coordinate 8,446,275 downwards.
CACAGCTCCAAGTCGCTTTGGATAAGTCTCTATGAGCTTGCCACATCTTACCACTGGGATTTTTGCCCATTCCTCCTTGCAAAACTACTCCAGCTCCTTCAAGTTGGATGGTTTGCGCTTGTGAACAGCAATCTTTAAGTCTGACCACAGATTTCTATTGGATTGAGGTCTGGGCTGTAACTCGGCCATTCCAACACATTTACATGTTCCTCTTAAACCACCCAAGTGTTGCTTTAGCAGTGTGTTTGGGGTCATTGTCCTGCTGGAAGGTGAACCTCCGTCCTAGCCTCAAATCATCACTTCTTTGGGGTGGCACTCCTTTGCTATCCACTAGGCTCCCTCCTACTCCCTTGTCTCTCCCACTTTTCTCTCTCCCCCTCTTGTCTCTCCCCCTACTTGTCTCTCCCTTCCCCTTGTCTCTGTTTTGTTTAATATATATATATAAGTGATATTACTATTGGGCTTCAAAGAAAATTATGCTTTTTTAAAGAAAACACACAAAGCTGTATCAGGGTGGACATTCACCGAAGTCTAAGTCAAAAGTGTAAATTAATTAATAAACTAGAGAAATGGTCAAATCCACTTTAACACTCAGAAATTCCAAATTATGCATTTAGGCCACACAAAATAAAGTAGAATATTTGCTTAATTGTAATATTATGATGGCAGCTTATAAAGAAAGGACTTGGGGTCTGTTATATCCCATTATATAGAAGTAAGCAAACAATGCAACACAGCCATAAGAAAAGCAAATAGGATGCTTGGAGGTATTAGTAGAGGAACTGGAAGCAGAAAAAGAGATATACTAATGTCACTTTATACCCCACAGAGAATATTGCCAGAGGAAGCCCTATTAGGCCTCCCTATTCTGGGTCTCCCTAAGGATGCTCAATTTATGTCAAACCAGATTTTTATAGCATCCAGACGCGTCCTTGCTAAAAATTGGAAGACAGCTTCCCCTGCTTTTGGAGAAGCACTGAGGAAAATTAAATATATTTATTTGATGTGTATGATGTCAGCAGAGCTTGACGCAAATTACAAAAAAATAGCTTCCTGTTGGGATTAGTGATGTCGCGAACATCAAATTTTCAGTTCGAGAACAGCAGACGCGAACTTCCATCAAATGTTCGCGAACGGGCAAACCCGGCGAACCTCCATAGACTTCAATGGGCAGACGAATTTCAAAACCCACAGGGACTCTTTCTGGCCACAATAGTGATGGGAAAGTTGTTTCAGGGGGACTAACACCTGGACTGTGGCATGCCGGAGGGGGATCCATGGCAAAACTCCCACGGAAAATTACATAGTTGATGCAGAGTCTGGTTTTAAGCCATAAAGGGCATAAATCACCTAACATTCCTAAATTGTTTGGAATAACATACTTTAAAACATCAGGTATGATGTTGTATCGATCAGGTAGTGTAAGGGTTACACCCGCTTCACAGTAACAGACCAATCTCCCCGTTTAATGCACCGCAAACAACCGCAAACAGTCCCTTTGCCCAACCGCAAACTCCCCATTTGCACAAAGTTGGATACCAACTAGCCATGTCCCGTTCCTTGTCCTCACTGATATCATTGAAGGTCTCTTCCTCCACCCAGCCACCAAGGGTCCCCGAAAGGTGACAACAAGCCCCCTGGGACGCCTGCTGTGTTTGGTCTTCCACCTACTCAAAGCCACCTTCCTCCTCTGACTCCTCTTCTTCAGACTCCCAGAGTCTGGGGGCTTCCACTGCCCAGCATGGAAGATTATACACAGGTCAGAGTTTGGGGGCTTCCACTGCCCAGCATGGAAGATTATACACAGGTCAGAGTCTGGGGGCTTCCACTGCCCAGCATGGAAGATTATACACAGGTCATAGTCTGGGGGCTTCCACTGCACAGCATGGAAGATTATACACAGGTCAGAGTCTGGGGGCTTCCACTGCCCAGCATGGAAGATTATACACAGGTCAGAGTCTGAGGACTTCCACTGCCCAGCATGGAAGATTATACACAGGTCAGAGTCTGGAGGGCTTCCACTGCCCAGCATGGAAGATTATACACAGGTCAGAGTCTTGGGGCTTCCACTGCCCAGCATGGAAGATTATACACAGGTCAGAGTCTGGAGGGCTTCCACTGCCCAGCATGGAAGATTATACACAGGTCAGAGTCTGGGGGCTTCCACTGCCCAGCATGGAAGATTATACGCGTTGTATCTGTCTGTGTTATTATAAGGTGTGTACTGTTAAGTAGTACTATTCCTATCGGTTTAATCCCTGTTACGTCCACTATCAGGGGACGTGTATAATGCATGGATTTTTGGAAGCGGGAGATGGAAAAAGATGCTTGGTCAGTCCTCCCACTTCAAATTTGGGGCACTGCGCGTGCAATCTAAGGTGCCACCAGATATGAGTGTCACTGTGCACTGGCAAAAGTTGGCAGAGTAGATGCAATAGGCTTCACACACACGCCTGTAGGCAGGCAATTGCTATTCAATCTATTACAGTCAAAAAAGTGTTTTATGTCACTGAGCACAATATAAGCTGTGAGCCTGACACAGGCAGGCAACTGAAATTAGATTACAGAAAAAAAATGGTTGTTTTCAATGTATGTTACACCACCAGGTATGAGTAGTGAAAATAAGCACAATATAAGCTGTTAGGTGTTAGCCTGTCACACACACACACTGGCAGGCAGGCATAGATTACACAAAAAAATTTATAAAATAAAATAAATGATGTTCAAAGTTTCCTCAATGATAAAGTATAGGGGGCGAACCAAAAAACGCATGTGTTCGCCATTCGCTGAGGACGCGAACATACGAAAATCGCCGCGAATAGTTCTCCGGCGAACTGTTCTGGACATCACTAGTTAAGATGCTTAGACCTTGCAAATTGACTGGCAGTGAGAACCGTGGAAACATCCCACTTGGCCTTAAATGAAGGAGAAGGACCTTGAAGCCTTAAGCGGCCCTCTCCCACCCTTTCCCATCCTTGGACTTGGGGCAACCTTCTTTTCTTTAAAAAAAATGATTTAAAAAATGTTTTTAATAAACGAGAGACAAATCAAAAGAAGGGCACCTAAAATGGTATATGGTCTAAAACAGAAAACGTAATGACCTGGATATGGACAGAAGGGTTATGTGATAGAATCCTTCAAATATAACAAAGGATTTAAGTTTAGGAGGGTAGTATCTTCCAGAAAAAGGGGAACTTGAACAAGAGTTCTGGATATGAAGTTGGAAGGTTTAAAATGTAGGGGTAATTTGAGAAAGTACTAAGTTACAGAAAGGGTAGTAGATAAGTGAAACACTCTTCGAGTGGAAGTGGTGGGGTCAAACACAATTAAGAAATATAAGCATGCCTAGGATAAACAGAAGGCCATTATGAGACATAATTAAAACAAAATATATTAGCAATGGGGAAACAAACAATATTTGCAGTCAAGTTGTGGAACACATTACAGATGTAGGTTGTCACTGCAAATAAAGCCATATTTTATGGTTTAGGTAGCCTTGTTTTTTTGAGGCAATAAACATGTTTATTTAATGTTTTCATTTTCTCTTTTTTTTTTGTTGACATTGATGGTATTTTTGGACCAAAACTATTCCTACATCTATTCCAGTAATAGATCATTGATTATTTCATTGGATTATTTTCCCACTCAGGGAACATGGACAATCTTCTGATGAGTTGATCCTTGATGGGCCATCCCCAGGCCATGAAAAAAGTTGCCAGGTTCCTCTCCACAATTTGAGAGAACTTCTCTGCCCACATGTTCATCTTGTACAGGTTTTCATCCTTGACGTCTGTTATGAACTGGTACTCCAGAAAAATTCTCTTGAAGGGGTCCCAGCCAAAGTCCTCCTGCAACTAAGAGCAACACAAATGGTATGGGTACATACACAATAGACACAGATATATAATGCATGTTATGTATAGTCATTTGCATCATATAAGGGAGAGGTTCCCAAAGCATGGTCCCAGTACGAGACCACTAATGGTCCATGACCTGTATTTATGTGGATAACTGACATCATCAACATAGACCTTGTAAAATAAAGTTTAAAGTACACTGGTATAGGGGATTGTGTAAACGGGTCACAGGCTCACTGGGACCTATCAAGATTTTGTATCTGATTTTACCGCTAACACAAAACCGCAGTAGAAATACCAAATTATTGGCCAACATTGGCTTGATGCTATTGAATTTCAGGTTTTGTTAGATCTACCAATCTGTAATGTCACCATTGTGCAGTTTATTTCCTTGCAATACATTTTAATATTCATATACAGTATACATTTTTCATCTGATTCTTTGTTTTCTGCACTGGGTTTCCTGTCAAATGGCACCTTTATTTCAAGATTGGTTTACTAACTTGAAACGAGAGATAAAGAAACTGCTGAGTATCCACTTTGTAATAAGAGAGAAAGCCCTAAGCATCTTCTTGTACTTGTAACTTACATGGGGAATAATATCTAAGGCCTCGCCCAGGGCACTGAGTTGGTAGGAGCCAACCCAGGATCTAAGATGTGTTTCCTGTTCTTACTGGTGATTATTAGGTGTAAATATTCCTTATATTTGCTTTACCTGTAAATAGGTCTCCAGTGCAGTCCACACGTTCCATTGTTGCAAGTTGGCCCCACTTTCTAAGTACTTTTTTAATCTTTTCTCCCTTATATATGGATTCAGATCTGGGTGAGCTCGATCTCGAGGGATCCTTAGAACTTTCTCATGTACATAGACCGACCAGAGGTTACATGTCGCCTCTGTAGTATGCGGGGGGAACTCAAATACATTTCTTTGCTGGTTATGGCCAAGCTCGTGAATTGGACCCCAAAGGCCATTACACTGCATGGAGTGAATATCTGTGAGTTCATGCGTTGATTCCAAGTGACACATTATAGGGTAACCAGAGTGCATCCAGCCTGAAATGAGAGAGAAAGGGACTGCTAGGTTTTAACCTTGCAATTAGAGGGAAAGGGACTGCTAAACATCCACCTTCTTAAGGGAGATAGAAAGGGACTACTGAGGATCAACCTTGTAATGAGAGAGAAATCAGTAAGCATTAATCATATATTATTAATATCTTGAATGTTTTGATGAACAGTTAAGGTATGGTTAAAAATCCAATGCCCTCTGAATGTGTCTGACGGCATTGGAAAACTGGAATATAGCTCTACCATTTTCTAGCCCACCTACAATCCCTCATCAAACCACATGCTTTCCCTACTTTGGTTTAGAGAGAAATGACAGCTCATTCTATGGCCCGGCAAGAGGGAAACTCATAAGAAAGTTGTTGTCTGGTATAAGGTTGTGACCAAAGAGAGTCCACAACAGGTGCCAGAGCACCCGAGGAACACCATCCAGATTATAAACTTTTATGGATCAGGAGCAGTTGTTCTGGAATAGGAGTGCTGAGCTGCTTTATTATAATGTCCAAGCCAAAGAGAAACGGTCCCATCATGCACTGAGTACACCTATGATTGAGATGACTGTATGCTAATAAAAATAAGATATCAGTGAAATTATCAAGATATGTAATCGATAACAGGATCCACTCACCAGCTGAGATCTGCACATCTGTCACAATTCTTTCTGGCCTGGGGAGTTTCCTAGGAATTGCTGCAAGTTCAGTGATCGCAATCATGATTTTGTCCCATAGAGACAGCAGGACACCTGGATCCTCCAGAGAACGCACTGCATCTGTAGGTACTGTCAGGATGATGTTTTCTGTGATCAATTCAGCCCATGGAGATGGGGAGTTATGGATCAGATCCAACCAGGATGAGCGCTTGGTGTGTCCTGAGGGAATATCAGTGTTAAAAGAAAGTGGTTTAACGAATTATAGCAATGGCGGTATTGGAAGAGCCATTGGAAGTAGTAGCACATAAGGACTACTTAGTCCCATAGTGTTTTCTTCCTGCCTGCCAATATATATTTTTACCAAGAATAAAATGTATCTTCTTCCTGACCACAGCAGTCTTATGTGATTAGTTATTTATCGCTATGAAGCAGGAAAGTCCAACTTTACGGTTTGTGTGTGTGATAATGGACATTGTACCCTACCCAGTATCTAGGATCTAGCTCAGCCCCGCCTAAGCTCATATGGGTTTCCCTTAGTTTTCCCCTTGTTGAGTCACCAGCTTTTAGGGTCTGTGGTACCAGTCTCCCAGTTGTTAACCTTTACACCTCCTGATGCCACCAAACACTTTCTTACACCCTGGGGGGAGGATGTGCCTAAATGCAGTCTACACATACCAGGGCAATTAAGGTATTTCCCACGCTAACTTTAGCATCCTGGGCCTTGTGTCTTGGACATTATTGAACAATGGGATAGACTCAAGGGGGATGGGGCTTCAAATGGGTATGTGGACATGTTGGTTGCTTCTGTTTAATGTTTCACTTTCCTATTGTTCAATCCTTTATAAAATGTTTACTCATCCCCAATAAAGTGTTCTTTTGGTCAACAGTTACAAGTGTGGTGGCATTCAGTCCAACAACATGAAAAATGTATCTTCTACTGTCAAATAAACACCTATCCATTAATACCATCCACGCTCTATGGTGAGTTTTACCAAACAGCAATAGGTGATAAGCATTCTGGGTGCAGGAAAAATACAGAAGTGATTTTGACAAATCTTAACTCAATGGAATGAAAAGGAAATGAGACATTGTTCTCTTATTCAGTAAGAAAAGTAAATGTCAATCCATCTGTATAAAATCACTCTCATGTGCCTGCAAGTTTACATACTTACCCACTGTAGTCCCATATTTGTATTATGCTGCTTGAAAGAACTAGTATTGATAAAGGACACAAACTGGTTAATTCATACAACATGGGGTGTCTAGCCTTACCATTTATGTAGAATGGGGCCAGCTCTGCTCCATATACAGTGACTGGGAACATCCCCAGGTCACTATGAGATGTCACAATGATGTATAGAAGACCACCCCAGACACAGGATATCAACGTCTTCTCCTCAACAACACGAGTTCTGTGAATGACCACTGGAGCTCGGCAGAACTGGTCAGCACAGCTCAGATCATCTGAGTGACAGCCAACTTGGACCTTTAGTGGACAGGGAAGATGGGATTAGTTACTGGCACATAAGACGTATTTTGTCCACCAAAATATACAACCTCCACTTCATGCCTGAAAGCTCATTCCCTATAAGTGCCCGCAGTCCTAGTGCAATAAACTGTAAATCTATGCAAGATATTTGACTGATTTTAAGTAGTAACAATTGATCAGGACATTGAAAATTACCTGAAGCCCCTTCCTCACAGTTGAGGCTGGAAACGTAAGAATTACAGATCTCTTGGGAGGCAGGTAAAGTCCGGTGCTTCTCCAAGCATCACCACCTGTATTAGACAGTCATTACTCCACGTTGTAAGTATATTTTAGTCACATTGTTATATATTGTGCTTTATGTTGTGATATGGTGTAATGTACTGTGATACACAAGTCTTGGATGCATGTGCTGATATACTGTGATATACAAGTCATTGCGCATGCTGTAATATACAAGTATTCTCTCAATGCTGGGATATACTGTGGTATACAAGTCATTACTCTATGTTGTAAGTGTATTTTAGTCATGTTATGATATTGAGTTATACAAGTAATTGCTTTATATTGTGATATATTGTAATTCCCCATCATATACAAGTCATTGCTCCATGTTGTGATATAATGTGATGTACTAATCTTTGCTCCATATTGTGGTACATTGTCATACGCAAGTCTTTGTCATACACTATGGCACACAAGCCAGTGCTCCATGTTGTTTTGTTTTGTTAAACAAAATATATAATTGTGATATAAAAGTCATTTCTTGATTTTGTGATGCACTATGATATACAAGTCATCACATTTAAGTTGTGATATGCTGTGATATACAAGTGATTGCTCTATGGTGTGATATACTGTAATATACAAGTCATCTTTACATATTGGGATATACTGCGATATTCAAGTAATAGCCATATAAAAACTGCATGAGAATAATATCCTTCAAAAATGTGCCTAATATAAGGCAGTAAACTCCAAATGAAGGCATTGAGACAATTCTCTTTCATTGGGATATAGCTTCATTGATATCTAAATAATGTTCTCTGCAAATAATATATCTGCAATGTTTTCCAGTCCCCCAAACCATAAAACATAGTGTAACATATACTGAAATATCTTTCATCAGGCTCAATTTGTTGTCAATACAGATTATTGTAAAATTATCTGTACAGAATATGCTTTCTAGGTTATTTAGGTTTGCTCTGACCTTTGAACTTAGCATACGTAGATGGTGGCTGACAGTCCAGACTCCCTATGAAAACATGCAAATGCAATCAATGCGTAAAAAAACAAAGCAAGTGATTGATTGTTAATTAAAATATTTAAAAAAATTAACCTAGTCAATACATCCAGGCTCATGTAGAGAATAAAGAAAAATGGCGCCCAAGAGTCTTTCTGACCAGCACCTTGTCTTCTAGTGGATCCATGTTTACTATAGCAGGCTTTGAAAAGGTATTACCTGGGTTAGTGCCGTCAACTTTCACTGTTACTGATGTGCCCATTAACTGGCGGTCACCGATTCCATGGTCACATTCCTGTCTTATACAACTGACTGCTTGGGCCAGGCACAGTATCAATGCTTCTTTGGAGTCACCTTTTACAGGACATTGTTTGTTAATGTTTGGAATTTCACACATTTGCACCATCTTTGTAATCTTGTTCTGTATAGAGGAGAGAAGGGGGCAGCCTGGAAGTCTCATGAAGGTGGACACATCTTGTCTAAGCCTGACCATGCAGTGGTCCACAGGAGATTTCAATCCACTCTTCATGTCCGATAACAGCTGACTTAGTGCCGCCCGGAATAGATAACATTCTGACGCTTCTGGTACCTTATAAATGTTTTGATTGATGGTTGTCTTTAGAATACTTATCCCAAACTTGTTTAGGATCCTGTTTCCTGGATAAGAAGAGAGTACCTCCAAGTCTGAATTTCCATAGGACCAATACCATGCATGGCCACCAATCAAGAGTCCTCCATCCTTCTGCTACAAACTCATGAAGACTGTTTGACTCATGGTCACTGTAGGAGTTGCAGCAATAAACACCAAGATCTGGGGTGAGATTTGTCACTTTGCAGTTGAACCTTTCTTGCTGTAGGAGCTGAAAAAGGTTTTCTACATTCATATTAACGCCAATCTGTTTATTTGTCCCCATCAACAACCATGATATGGCATTCAAAAGAAAGGGTTTGAGTTTCTGTGACCAGAGATAACTTTCATGTGTTGCTACAACTACGCGGCCTTTGCCAAAATATGCTGCAGCCAGAAAACATTGATTGTTGTCACTTAATCCAACTGGAAATGCCAAAATCCCATGGAGCAACAGTTCAGAGGGGACAGCTTTTCCATTAATGTCCAGGAGAGACACATCCTTCAGTAAATGCTTAAGATCAGTTGAGAAGTCAAATCTGTTAGAGAAAGGAAGTGGTATACTTAATATAACATTAAAGTGATAAGATATATAGGGAAAATAACCACACATTTTGGAAATTCAAGTAATATCTCTAAGATGTGGCAAAGTACAGAAGAGAAAGACAGGGACAATGAAACGACACTAAAAGAAGCCATTAACAATATGTAAGTACAGAGGAAGACACTCGAAGAAAGCACAAGCAATGTGTAAGTAGACAGTAGGGCATTAAGACTAGAAGGCCACCAACCATTTGAAAGAATATCAAGTAAACTCCATGAAAATTGGAGTGGGACACTGACCGTGTTTTGGTTCATATTCCATGCTTCATGTTGTGTACATACACACTATCTTAGAATGTAAGCAAGCAAATGCTCACAGTATGTATATAAGACACGTTTTCACTCAGAAGTAATGGCTCATGCTTTATATATGTGTTTTCCATATAAGTATATTATTTTATGTATTTATTGATTATTTTTATAATCTATTATAATGCATCAAACACAAAATTAAATATATCAATGGACATTAATTGCATATTAAGACATATATAGATTTCTTGAGCAGACTAATAAATGTATATAGTAAAAAGGACAACTGAGTAAAGTTAGAATATTTTTCTCCAATTTATAGTTTTAATTTTCAAATATTACAACACTCATCTTCTAATAAAATAATACACTTTCATGGTAAGCCTCAGGGATAAATAGAGCAAACCTATTCTGATAATAGAGGAGTAACCTTGTGTAGCGGAACCCATCACTGTTTTACCCTGTTTTATGATTATTCTTGGTTAAAATATGATCCTACAATATGTATGCTGGTTGATGCTCTGCAGAATATTAGCCAGACTTTTGCAGACCTAGGCTAATAGATAATCCTATTACAGAGATTCAAGAGATAAGAAAGTTGTAAAGGATCCTTGCATTTTCCAAAGTGTTTTAATTCTCTGATAAGAACAAAGAGGTGTAATTGAATCAGTGTCTGATTGTATCAAAGTTGCCAGGGAGGTGTGACCCCTCTATTGTTCTCTTTGTGTGTATTGTGTATAGCCAAATATGGGCATGTGTATTGCCTGTGGCCAAAGAGATGTATATATAGTTCTGCAATAACAAAATAAAGTCAGTATTCATTTGACTCCCAAATTGTGTGTCGTCCAATATGGGAGGTCGGGAATGGTGAAACTGTAGTGCCTCGTGGGTATTTTATCGTATACCAGCGGAGATTTTGGACTGTGTGTTCCAGCTCCGTTACATTTGTTGGCAAGTGGCGGGATTGTTCCCACGGTCAGAAGGACAGCTACAGGAGACACCATTCCGTGGAGTACAAATTGAGGGCAACGCTAGTATCCGTACAGCGCCCCTGGCTACAGCAGGATGGAACCGGCTAGTTTTCAGACAGCGTTCCATCATGAGGAGGAGGAGGCGGCCGCGGACTACAGGGATGCAGACAGAAAGGAACTCATGGTTACAGTACCTCGTATTACCCCACAGAATGAGTTTGGAAGAGAACTCCAAAGCAGACTGGCCTTTTTCCCAGATACGCTTCCCATGAAAACCTTGGAATGGTTAATGACAGATGTCCACAAATCCATAATGGAAAAGCAGCGGGCACGGGAGCGGTCCATCTGGGGAGCTGCTAACCCACCTCCCACCATTAAACCCCCCCCAGCACTGCGTCCGGGTGGTGGGAACTACCAAACCCCTCCACGGTACATCAGGTGCCACACGTGTAACCAGCAGGGTCACATGCAGAGAGACTGTCTCAGAAACAGAAACCGCTCCACGTGGAATACTCCAACTAATTCCACCTCCCAGCGGCAGTGTGTACCCCAGGGAGCTGAAGGTGTCGTCCTTCCTCCCCAGCGGCAGTGTGTTCCCCAGGGAGCCGAAGGTGTCGTCCTTCCTCCCCAGCGGCAGTGTGAACCCCAGGGGGCAGAAGGTGTCGTCCTTTCCCCCCAGCGGCAGTGTGAACCCCAGGGGGCAGAAGGTGTCGTCCTTCCCCCTCAGCGGCAGTGTGTACCCCAGGGGGCTGAATGTGTCGTCCTTCCCCCCCAGCGGCAGTGTGTACCCCAGGGAGCTGAAGGTGTGGTCCTTCCTCCCCAGCGGCAGTGTGTTCCCCAGGGAGCCGAAGGTGTCGTCCTTCCTCCCCAGCGGCAGTGTGAACCCCAGGGGGCAGAAGGTGTCGTCCTTTCCCCCCAGCGGCAGTGTGAACCCCAGGGGGCAGAAGGTGTCGTCCTTCCCCCTCAGCGGCAGTGTGAACCCCTGGGGGCAGAAGGTGTCGTCCTTCCCCCTCAGCGGGAGTGTGTACCCCAGGGAGCTGAAGGTGTCGTCCTTCCTTCCCAGCGGCAGTGTGTACCCCAGGGAGCTGAAGGTGTCGGCCTTCCCCCCCAGCGGCAGTGTGAACCCCAGAGGGCAGAAGGTGTCGTCCTTCCTCCCCAGCGGCAGTGTGAACCCCAGGGGGCAGAAGGTGTCGTCCTTTCCCCCCAGCGGCAGTGTGAACCCCAGGGGGCAGAAGGTGTCGTCCTTCCCCCTCAGCGGCAGTGTGAACCCCAGGGGGCAGAAGGTGTCGTCCTTCCCCCCCAGCGGCAGTGTGTACCTCAGGGCGCAGAAGGTGTCGACCTTCCTCCACAGCGGCAGTGTGTACCCCAGGGAGCAGAAGGTGTCGACCTTCCTCCACAGCGGCAGTGGGTACCCCAGGGGGCCAACGGTGTCGTCCTTCCCCCCCAGCGGCAGTGTGAAACACAGGGGGCAGAAAGTGTCGTCCTTCCCCCCCAGCGACAGTTTACCCTAACCAGGGGAGACACCAATCTCCCAGACGGCGCAGATGGGACCGTGGTCTCTGCGCCCACAGCTTGTCCAGATCCCCAACTACCGTCACTGGGACAACCGGAGGAGGGGGTAAGTACAAATTCCCCTCCCCAGCTAACTTCTAATGTGGCCCCAGGGTTAACAGAGGAAATGTTAACCCCCACTGACCCCCACGTTTCACTGGCTACTGAGCCGAAATATGTCCCAAGTACCCCAGCAGAAGAGCTGACAGCGGGGCAGAGTGCAGTCGGCCTCTGCCCTCCCTTTGTCCCTTGTACAGAGCAGGATGTCCTGCAGGTTATACCAGCAGAAGAGCTGGCATCAGGGCAGAGTGCCGCTGGCCTCTGCCCCTCAAGTCCCCTCAGCGTGTTGCCCCCTCACCACGGCAAAATATCCAGGTACCTGGTTAGACTTCCCCCAAAAGGAGAGATGTGTGACGAAGTGCCCTTCGCCACCTTGGCTTGGAGAGGACTGTTTGCCAGCCTCCTGCCCTGCGACTATGGCCCTGGTACATATTGCCCTTTGGAACCAGTGTTCGGCCATACCAGAGTGTAAGTCACTCATTCTGGGCCTTTACATACAGGGGGGTCATTCTGTACTTGCCCTGTGTGAACCATGATACCCCAGATAACTGTGCCATGAAGCCCATTCATATAATGAAAGACTATGGGAAAGACTTTAGCTACATGGCAATTGAACTGTGTGAAGAGGATCTGAGCGCTATTCGGTGGTTTTGTGCGCTCAGATCCCAGCTATCTGGGGATATGGGAAATGTGAGTAAATGTGAATTGCAGTAATGCTGATGGGTTGTCAAACTAGAGAATTGACCAACAAATACTTTTGTCCGGACATCCCCAGGCCGATCCGTTGGGATCAGACCGTGTATGCCGGCTTATGGTCACGGGGGAGGTGTGTAGCGGAACCCATCACTGTTTTACCCTGTTTTATGATTATTCTTGGTTAAAATATGATCCTACAATATGTATGCTGGTTGATGCTCTGCAGAATATTAGCCAGACTTTTGCAGACCTAGGCTAATAGATAATCCTATTACAGAGATTCAAGAGATAAGAAAGTTGTAAAGGATCCTTGCATTTTCCAAAGTGTTTTAATTCTCTGATAAGAACAAAGAGGTGTAATTGAATCAGTGTCTGATTGTATCAAAGTTGCCAGGGAGGTGTGACCCCCCTATTGTTCTCTTTGTGTGTATTGTGTATAGCCAAATATGGGCATGTGTATTGCCTGTGGCCAAAGAGATGTATATATAGTTCTGCAATAACAAAATAAAGTCAGTATTCATTTGACTCCCAAATTGTGTGTCGTCCAATATGGGAGGTCGGGAATGGTGAAACTGTAGTGCCTTGTGGGTATTTTATCGTATACCAGCGGAGATTTTGGACTGTGTGTTCCTGCTCCGTTACACCTTGCACACTACATATTAAGTATCACATTCTTGAAAGGCCCAGTTCAGGTCAAGCTAATTTCTCCATGCAACGTGCTGAAAAGGATTATAGTAGATTAATGGATTTTTGTTTCAACATACTGCCAAGCGGGGTCTCCACTGTTCATTGGTTCTGCAGTAAGAGCTAGAAATTGATCCGACCATTTGTAACCAATTGTGAAAACACATGATCATCAGAAATAAAACTCCAGAGATACAGGCTGAGGTTGTACTGTTCTTCAGGACCATGCAACCAAGAACCAGCATGCTAGGAACAAGTAATTAGTGAACTCTTGCATCAAACTGCTAACCCAAATTATGGCTGGAACTGGATCCAAGTATACAACTGGAACTGAAATGTAATAACAATGTAGCCAACTACTCATCAGAGTCCAAATTAACTTTGCTGGTTTATATCGTCTGCCTGCAGGTCACGGGCCAGATAACACACAGCAGTAGAAAGAATAAGACACAGATGAAAAGCATCATCTCCTGAACTTTACAGCTTTCTCTTTATATAGCAGGACCTATGGATGGTATGGTTTTACTTTAGTGAAAGTAACTGAAATTGTCATCAGACGACGCAACACACTCACACTCTACATCATGCACTGAGTCCATCTCGCTCACGTACATGCTAATGTAGGAATACTTTCATAGTTGACTAGCACATCATTTTATCTTATCTTTATAACAGTTGATGCTGCATATAGCATAGGTATACTTACGGAGTGTATATGGGGCCTCTTGGTATATTCCTGCTGACATTGAATTTTCCAGTTTCTCCATACTCCGCAGTGAAGTACACCCCAGAAACAGAAATTATTTTGTTCCCGGGAAAATGGCACAGAACATTAGCCTCTTTGTTGCTGTAGGACCAGTGCCAGGCCTGGGCACCAATCAGCAGTCCTCCTCCCTCACGCACAAAAGAGATTATCTCCTTGGCCTCACTATCATCATAGCCACTAGTGCAGAACACTCCTAGACCTTTCTTCATACCAGAGGTTATCTCAGCTGTGCAACCAGCAGAAGTGAGAGTCTGTGCCAAGAAATCAAGACCACCTTGCACTCCAATGACTGATTCTGGACATGGCTTCAGCCAGGACACCGCATTCTGCAAGAAACCTGAAAACTGGGGCAGATTGAGATATGATTCATGGGATGTAACCACCACACGACCCTTCCCATAGCTAGAGGCAGCGATGAGCACATGTCTTGAGGGTGTCACCACCACAGGGAATGCAGAGTCTCCAGTTAGAAGAAGGTTACAGGGGACACTGTCTCCTCTGAAATCCAGAGAGTCCAGACCTCGGACAAGTGAGTGGTAATCTTCATGGACCTCCATAGTTCAATCACCTAGAATAAAAACACAAGGTGTAGGAGATTCATAGATAGCAGATTATATCTATTAACTATATCAACAGATTTCTGAATACACACATTATATATATATATATATATATATATATATATATATATATATATATATATATATAGTATATATAAAGTATAAAGTGATATGTCCCCACCCAGTTTCCCAGAGTGGCTCTGTGACCTTACTAATGCCCAATACCACACCATTATGCCCAGCAAAAAAAAAAGGACCATCATTTCGGGAAACTAGGCCACATTCACTTTATTAATCTTTATTTCTACACAATAAACCACACATAGATCATATGACCAAATGAGCCAGCGCTTTTTCTAACAGGATGTCCAGATCCCGACGACTTACCGAGATAGACCTCGCTTTGTCTAAAATGGAATAATTCCATCAAGGGCAAGGCACTTAAGCCATCATCAACCCCCCAGTTGTCCTCCATAAATGGGCACTGAAAGCAGAAACTCTTGCCACAAGCTGTGACTAGCAATCAAACAACCAAGACCAACA
>CM050166.1:8418339-8430464 GCA_027410445.1 Discoglossus pictus | reverse complement strand
ACAGATCATGGAGGGTGGGTGGACTCTTGGTCTCTTGTTCTTAAGAGCCTGCTGATGTCTGGAGTAGAGCAGTAAATTAAAGGAAATGAGGGAGGACACTGGAGACCTGTTATAGCATCACCCAGCTTCTCCCCAACTCACTCGTTCTTGTCCCCCTTCCTGCCATAGACATGCCCCTTCACTCTATCTCTCTATATGTAGTGTCAGTCTGTGTGTCTCTCAGTGTCAGTCTGTGTGTCTCTCAGTGTCAGACTGTATGTATCTCAGGGTTAGCCTGTGTGTATCTCAGTGTCAGTCTGTGTGTGTCTCAGTGTCAGTCTGTGTGTCTCAGTGTCAGGCTGTGTGTCTCTCAGTGTCAGGCTGTGTGTCTCTCAGTGTCAGTCTGTGTGTGTCTCAGTGTCAGTCTGTGTGTGTCTCAGTGTCAGTCTGTGTGTGTCTCAGTGTCAGTCTGTGTGTGTCTCAGTGTCAGTCTGTGTGTGTCTCAGTGTAAGTCTGTGTGTCTCTCAGTGTCAGTCTGTGTGTGTCTCAGTGTCAGTCTGTGTGTGTCTCAGTGTCAGTCTGTGTGTTTCTCAGTGTCAGTCTGTGTGTGTCTCAGTGTCAGTCTGTGTGTCTCTCAGTGTCAGTCTGTGTGTGTCTCAGTGTCAGTCTGTGTGTTTCTCAGTGTCAGTCTGTGTGTGTCTCAGTGTCAGGCTGTGTGTGACTCAGTGTCAGTCTGTGTGTATAGCAGTGTCAGTCTGTGTGTGTCTGTGTCAGTCTGCGTGTGTCTCAGTGTCAGACTGTGTGTGTCTCAGTGTCAGTCTGTGTGTCTCAGTGTCAGTTTGTCTGTGTGTATCTCAGTGTCAGTCTGTGTGTCTCAGTGTCAGTTTGTCTGTGTGTATCTCAGTGTCAGTCTGTGTGTATCTCAGTGTCAGTCTGTGTGTTTCTCTCACTGTCAGTCTGTGTGTGTCTCTCAGTGTCAGTCTGTGTGTATCTCAGTGTCAGGCTGTGTGTGTCTCAGTGTCAGACTGTGTGTTTGTGTCAGTGTCAGTCTGTGTGTCTCAGTGTCAGTCTGTGTGTCTCTCAGTGTCAGTCTGTGTGTGTCTCAGTGTCAGTCTGTGTGTGTCTCAGTGTCAGTCTGTGTGTGTCTCTCACTGTCAGTCTGTGTGTCTGTCTCAGTGTCAGTCTGTGTGTCTCTCAGTGTCACTCTGTGTGTCTCATAGTGTCAGGCTGTGTGTCTCTCAGTGTCACTCTGTGTGTCTGTCTCAGTGTCAGTCTGTGTGTCTCTCAGTGTCACTCTGTGTGTCTCATAGTGTCAGGCTGTTTGTCTCTCAGTGTCAGGCTGTGTGTGTCTCAGTGTCAGGCTGTTTGTCTCTCAGTGTCAGGCTGTGTGTGTCTCAGTGTCAGTCTGTGTGTGTCTCAGTGTCAGTCTGTGTGTGTCTCAGTGTCAGTCTGTGTGTGTCTCTCAGTGTCAGTCTGTGTGTCTCAGTGTCAGACTGTGTGTCTCAGTGTCAGTCTGTGTGTCTCAGTGTCAGGCTGTGTGTCAGTCTGTGTGTATCTCAGTGTCAGTCTGTGTGTATCTCAGTGTCAGTCTGTGTGTCTCTCAGTGTCAGTCTGTGTGTATCTCAGGGTCAGGCTGTGTGTGTCTCAGTGTCAGTCTGTGTGTCTCTCAGTGTCAGTCTGTGTGTCTCTCAGTGTCAGTCTGTGTGTTTTTCTCAGTGTCAGTCTGTGTGTCTCAGTGTCAGTCTGTGTGTGTCTCAGTGTCAGTCTCTGTGTGTCTCAGTGTCAGTCTGCGTGTGTCTCATTGTTAGCCTGTGTGTGTGTATCTCAGTGTCAGGCTGTGTGTCTCTCAGTGTCAGTCTGTGTGTATCTCAGTGTCAGTCTGTGTGTTTCTCAGTGTCAGTCTGTGTGTGTCTCAGTGTCAGTCTGTGTGTGTCTCAGTGTCAGTCTGTGTGTCTCTCAGTGTCAGTCTGTGTGTGTCTCAGTGTCAGTCTGTGTGTGTCTCAGTGTCAGACTGTGTGTCTCTCAGTGTCAGTCTGTGTGTGTCTCAGTGTCAGTCTGTGTGTTTCTCAGTGTCAGTCTGTGTGTGTCTCAGTGTCAGGCTGTGTGTGACTCAGTGTCAGTCTGTGTGTATAGCAGTGTCAGTCTGTGTGTGTCTCAGTGTCAGTCTGCGTGTGTCTCAGTGTCAGACTGCGTGTGTCTCAGTGTCAGTCTGTGTGTCTCAGTGTCAGTTTGTCTGTGTGTATCTCAGTGTCAGTCTGTGTGTCTCAGTGTCAGTTTGTCTGTGTGTATCTCAGTGTCAGTCTGTGTGTCTCTCAGTGTCAGTCTGTGTGTATCTCAGTGTCAGTCTGTGTGTATCTCAGTGTCAGTCTGTGTGTTTCTCTCACTGTCAGTCTGTGTGTGTCTCTCAGTGTCAGTCTGTGTGTATCTCAGTGTCAGGGTGTGTGTGTCTCAGTGTCAGTCTGTGTGTTTGTCTCAGTGTCAGTCTTTGTGTGTCTCTTGGTGTCAGTCTGTGTGTGTCTCAGTGTCAGTCTGTGTGTCTCTCAGTGTCAGTCTGTGTGTGTCTCTCACTGTCAGTCTGTGTGTGTCTCTCAGTGTCAGTCTGTGTGTGTCTCTCAGTGTCAGTCTGTGTGTTTGTGTCAGTGTCAGTCTGTGTGTCTCAGTGTCAGTCTGTGTGTGTCTCTCAGTGTCACTCTGTGTGTGTCTCTCAGTGTCACTCTGTGTGTCTCTCACTGTCAGTCTGTGTGTGTCTCTCAGTGTCAGTCTGTGTGTGTCTCTCAGTGTCAGTCTGTGTGTGTCTCTCAGTGTCAGTCTGTGTGTCTCTCAGTGTCAGTCTGTGTGTGTCTCAGTGTCAGTCTGTGTGTGTCTCTCAGTGTCAGGCTGTTTGTGTCTCAGTGTCAGTCTGTGTGTGGCTTAGTATTAGTCTGCGTGTGTCTCAGTGTTAGTCTGCGTGTATTTCAGTGTCAGTTTGTGTGTCTGTCTCAGTGTCAGTCTGTGTGTCTCTCAGTGTCACTCTGTGTGTCTGTCTCAGTGTCAGTCTGTGTGTCTCTCAGTGTCACTCTGTGTGTCTCATAGTGTCAGGCTGTTTGTCTCTCAGTGTCAGGCTGTGTGTGTCTCAGTGTCAGTCTGTGTGTGTCTCAGTGTCAGTCTGTGTGTGTCTCAGTGTCAGTCTGTGTGTGTCTTTCAGTGTCAGTCTGTGTGTCTCAGTGTCAGTCTGTGTGTCTCAGTGTCAGTCTGTTTGTTTGTCTCAGTGTCAGTCTTTGTGTGTCTCTTGGTGTCAGTCTGTGTGTGTCTCAGTGTCAGTCTGTGTGTCTCTCAGTGTCAGTCTGTGTGTGTCTCTCACTGTCAGTCTGTGTGTGTCTCTCAGTGTCAGTCTGTGTGTGTCTCAGTGTCAGTCTGTGTGTTTGTGTCAGTGTCAGTCTGTGTGTTTGTCTCAGTGTCAGTCTTTGTGTGTCTCTTGGTGTCAGTCTGTGTGTGTCTCAGTGTCAGTCTGTGTGTCTCTCAGTGTCAGTCTGTGTGTGTCTCTCACTGTCAGTCTGTGTGTGTCTCTCAGTGTCAGTCTGTGTGTGTCTCAGTGTCAGTCTGTGTGTGTGTCTCAGTGTCAGTCTGTGTGTCTCTCAGTGTCAGTTTGTGTGTCTCTCAGTGTCAGTCTGTGTATGTCTCAGTGTCAGTCTGTGTGTGTCTCTCAGTGTCAGTCTGTGTGTCTTAGTGTCAGTCTGTGTGTCTCAGTGTCAGGCTGTGTGTCTCAGTGTCAGGCTGTGTGTCAGTCTGTGTGTATCTCAGTGTCAGTCTGTGTGTATCTCAGTGTCAGTCTGTGTGTCTCTCAGTGTCAGTCTGTGTGTATCTCAGGGTCAGGCTGTGTGTGTCTCAGTGTCAGTCTGTGTGTCTCTCAGTGTCAGTCTGTGTGTTTTTCTCAGTGTCAGTCTGTGTGTGTCTCAGTGTCAGTCTGTGTGTGTCTCAGTGTCAGTCTGTGTGTGTCTCAGTGTCAGTCTCTGTGTGTCTCAGTGTCAGTCTGCGTGTGTCTCATTGTTAGCCTGTGTGTGTGTATCTCAGTGTCAGTCTGTGTGTCTCTCAGTGTCAGTCTGTGTGTATCTCAGTGTCAGTCTGTGTGTGTCTCAGTGTCAGTCTGTGTGTGTCTCAGTGTCAGTCTGTGTGTCTCTCAGTGTCAGTCTGTGTGTTTTTCTCAGTGTCAGTCTCTGTGTGTCTCAGTGTCAGTCTGCGTGTGTCTCATTGTTAGCCTGTGTGTGTGTGTCTCAGTGTCAGTTTGTGTGTGTCTGTTGGTGTCAGGCTGTGTGTGTCTCTTGGTGTCAGGCTGTGTCTCAGTGTCAGTCTCTGTGCATCTCAGTGTCAGTTTGTGTTTTTGTCTCAATGTCAGTTTGTGTGTCTGTCTCAGTGTCAGTCTGTGTGTCTCTCAGTGTCAGTCTGTGTGTCTCTCAGTGTCAGTCTCAGTGTCAGGCTGTTTGTGTCTCAGTGTCAGTCTGTGTGTGTCTCAGTGTCAGTCTCTGTGTGTCTCAGTGTCAGTCTGCGTGTGTCTCATTGTTAGCCTGTGTGTGTGTGTCTCAGTGTCAGTTTGTGTGTGTCTCTTGGTGTCAGGCTGTGTCTCAGTGTCAGTCTCTGTGCATCTCAGTGTCAGTTTGTGTTTTTGTCTCAATGTCAGTTTGTGTGTCTGTCTCAGTGTCAGTCTGTGTGTCTCTCAGTGTCAGTCTGTGTGTCTCTCAGTGTCAGTCTGTGTGTCTCTCAGTGTCAGTCTCAGTGTCAGGCTGTTTGTGTCTCAGTGTCAGTCTGTGTGTATCTCAGTGTCAGTCTGTGTGTTTGTCTCAGTGTCAGTCTGTGTGTCTTTCTCAGTGTCAGTCTGTGTGTCTCTCAGTGTCAGGCTGTTTGTCTCTCAGTGTCAGTCTGTGTGTGTCTCAGTGTCAGTCTGTGTGTGTCTCAGTGTCAGTCTGTGTGTTTGTCTCAGTGTCAGTCTTTGTGTCTCAGTGTCAGGCTGTTTCTGTCTCAGTGTCAGTCTGTGTGTGTCTCAGTGTCAGTCTGTGTGTTTTAGTATTAGTCTGTGTGTCTCTCAGTGTCAGGCTGTTTGCATCTTAGTGTCAGTCTGTGTGTATCTCAGTGTCAGTCTGTGTGTCTCTCAGTGTCAGTCTGCGTGTGTCTCAGTGTCAGTCTGTGTGTGTCTCAGTGTCAGTCTGCGTGTGTCTCAGTGTCAGGCTGTGTCTTTTAGTATTAGTCTGTGTGTGTCTCTCAGTGTCAGTCTGTGTGTGTCTCAGTGTCAGTCTGTGTGTGTCTCAGTGTCAGTCTGCGTGTGTCTCAGTGTCAGGCTGTGTCTTTTAGTATTAGTCTGTGTGTGTCTCTCAGTGTCAGTCTGTGTGTGTCTCTCAGTGTCAGGCTGTTTGCATCTCAGTGTCAGTCTGTATGTGTCTCAGTGTCAGTCTTTGTGTCTCAGTCTGTGTGTGTATCTCAGTGTCAGGCTGTTTGTGTCTCAGTGTCAGTCTGTGTGTGTCTCAGTGTCAGTCTGTGTGTTTTAGTATTAATCTGTGTGTCTCTCAGTGTCAGGCTGTTTGCATCTTAGTGTCAGTCTGTGTGTATCTCAGTGTCAGTCTGTGTGTGTCTCCGTGTCAGTCTGCGTGTGTCTCAGTGTCAGGCTGTGTCTTTTAGTATTAGTCTGTGTGTGTCTCTCAGTGTCAGTCTGTGTGTGTCTCTCAGTGTCAGGCTGTTTGCATCTCAGTGTCAGTCTGTATGTGTCTCAGTGTCAGTCTTTGTGTCTCAGTCTGTGTGTGTCTCTCAGTGTCAGGCTGTTTGCATCTCAGTGTCAGTCTGTATGTGTCTCAGTGTCAGTCTGTATGTGTCTCAGTCTTTGTGTGTCTCTCAGTGTCAGGCTATTTGTGTCTCAGTGTCAGTCTGTGTGTGTCTCAGTGTCAGTCTGTGTGTTTGTCTCAGTGTCAGTCTGTGTGTCTCTCAGTGACACTCTGTGCGTGAATCAGTGTCAGTCTGTGTGTGTCTCTCAGTGTCAGTCTGTGTGTCTCAGTCTTTGTGTGTCTCTCAGTGTCAGGCTATTTGTGTCTCAGTGTCAGTCTGTGTGTGTCTCAGTGTCAGTCTGTGTGTTTGTCTCAGTATCAGTCTGTGTGTATCTCAGTGTCAGTCTGTGTGTCTCTCAGTATCAGTCTGTGTGTTTGTCTCAGTGTCAGTCTGTGTGTGCCTCAGTGTCAGTCTGTGTGTCTCTCAGTGTTAGTCTGTGTGTGTCTTTCAGTGTCAGTCTGTGTGTCTCAGTGTCAGTCTGTGTGTCTCAGTGTCAGTCTGTGTGTTTGTCTCAGTGTCAGTCTTTGTGTGTCTCTTGGTGTCAGTCTGTGTGTGTCTCAGTGTCAGTCTGTGTGTCTCTCAGTGTCAGTCTGTGTGTGTCTCTCACTGTCAGTCTGTGTGTGTCTCTCAGTGTCAGTCTGTGTGTGTCTCAGTGTCAGTCTGTGTGTTTGTGTCAGTGTCAGTCTGTGTGTTTGTCTCAGTGTCAGTCTTTGTGTGTCTCTTGGTGTCAGTCTGTGTGTGTCTCAGTGTCAGTCTGTGTGTTTTTCTCAGTGTCAGTCTGTGTGTGTCTCAGTGTCAGTCTGTGTGTTTGTCTCAGTGTCAGTCCGTGTGTGCCTCAGTGTCAGTCTGTGTGTCTCTCAGTGTTAGTCTGTGTCTCAGTATCAGTCTGTGTGTTTGTCTCAGTATCAGTCTGTGTGTTTTTCTCAGTGTCAGTCTGTGTGTGTCTCAGTGTCAGTCTGTGTGTTTGTCTCAGTGTCAGTCTGTGTGTTTGTCTCAGTGTCAGTCTGTGTGTTTGTCTCAGTGTCAGTCTGTGTGTCTCTCAGTGTCAGTCTGTGTGTCTCAGTCTGTGTGTGTCTCTCAGTGTCAGGCTGTTTGTCTCTCAGTGTCAGTCTGTGTGTGTCTCAGAGTCAGTCTGTGTGTTTGTCTCAGTGTCAGTCTGTGTGTGTCTCAGTATCAGTCTGTGTGTGTCTCAGTATCAGTCTGTGTGTGTCTCAGTGTCAGTCTGTGTGTCTCTCAGTGTCAGTCTGTGTGTCTCAGTCTTTGTGTGTCTCTCAGTGTCAGGCTATTTGTGTCTCAGTGTCAGTCTGTGTGTGTCTCAGTGTCAGTCTGTGTGTGTCTCAGTGTCAGTCTGTGTGTTTGTCTCAGTATCAGTCTGTGTGTATCTCAGTGTCAGTCTGTGTGTCTCTCAGTATCAGTCTGTGTGTTTGTCTCAGTGTCAGTCTGTGTGTGCCTCAGTGTCAGTCTGTGTGTCTCTCAGTGTTAGTCTGTGTGTGTCTTTCAGTGTCAGTCTGTGTGTCTCAGTGTCAGTCTGTGTGTCTCAGTGTCAGTCTGTGTGTTTGTCTCAGTGTCAGTCTTTGTGTGTCTCTTGGTGTCAGTCTGTGTGTGTCTCAGTGTCAGTCTGTGTGTCTCTCAGTGTCAGTCTGTGTGTGTCTCTCACTGTCAGTCTGTGTGTGTCTCTCAGTGTCAGTCTGTGTGTGTCTCAGTGTCAGTCTGTGTGTTTGTGTCAGTGTCAGTCTGTGTGTTTGTCTCAGTGTCAGTCTTTGTGTGTCTCTTGGTGTCAGTCTGTGTGTGTCTCAGTGTCAGTCTGTGTGTTTTTCTCAGTGTCAGTCTGTGTGTGTCTCAGTGTCAGTCTGTGTGTTTGTCTCAGTGTCAGTCCGTGTGTGCCTCAGTGTCAGTCTGTGTGTCTCTCAGTGTTAGTCTGTGTCTCAGTATCAGTCTGTGTGTTTGTCTCAGTATCAGTCTGTGTGTTTGTCTCAGTGTCAGTCTGTGTGTGTCTCAGTGTCAGTCTGTGTGTTTGTCTCAGTGTCAGTCTGTGTGTTTGTCTCAGTGTCAGTCTGTGTGTTTGTCTCAGTGTCAGTCTGTGTGTCTCTCAGTGTCAGTCTGTGTGTCTCAGTCTGTGTGTGTCTCTCAGTGTCAGGCTGTTTGTCTCTCAGTGTCAGTCTGTGTGTGTCTCAGAGTCAGTCTGTGTGTTTGTCTCAGTGTCAGTCTGTGTGTGTCTCAGTATCAGTCTGTGTGTGTCTCAGTATCAGTCTGTGTGTCTCTCAGTGTCAGGCTGTTTGTCTCTCAGTGTCAGTCTGTGTGTGTCTCAGAGTCAGTCTGTGTGTGTGTCTCAGTGTCAGTCTGTGTGTTTGTCTCAGTGTCAGTCTGTGTGTTTGTCTCAGTGTCAGTCTGTGTGTCTCTCAGTGTCAGTCTGTGTGTCTCAGTCTGTGTGTGTCTCTCAGTGTCAGGCTGTTTGTCTCTCAGTGTCAGTCTGTGTGTGTCTCAGAGTCAGTCTGTGTGTTTGTCTCAGTGTCAGTCTGTGTGTGTCTCAGTATCAGTCTGTGTGTCTCTCAGTGTCAGGCTGTTTGTCTCTCAGTGTCAGTCTGTATGTGTCTCAGAGTCAGTCTGTGTGTGTGTCTCAGTGTCAGTCTGTATGTGTCTCTCAGTGTCAGTCTTTGTGTGTCTCTCAGTGTCAGACTGTGTGTCTCTCAGTGTCAGACTGTGTGTCTCTCAGTGACAGTCTGTGTGTGAATCAGTGTCAGTCTGTGTGTGTCTCAGTGTCAGTCTGTGTGTGTCTCTCAGTGTCAGTCTGTGTGTCTCAGTCTGTGTGTGTCTCAGTGTCAGTCTGTGTGTGTCTCAGTGTCAGTCTGTGTGTTTGTCTCAGTATCAGTCTGTGTGTTTGTCTCAGTGTCAGTCTGTGTGTGTCTCAGTGTCAGTCTGTATGTGTCTCTCAGTGTCAGTCTTTGTGTGTCTCTCAGTGTCAGTCTGTGTGTCTCTCAGTGACAGTCTGTGCGTGAATCAGTGTCAGTCTGTGTGTGTCTCAGTGTCAGTCTGTGTGTGTCTCTCAGTGTCAGTCTGTGTGTCTCAGTCTTTGTGTGTCTCTCAGTGTCAGGCTGTTTGTGTCTCAGTGTCAGTCTGTGTGTGTCTCAGTGTCAGTCTGTGTGTTTGTCTCAGTATCAGTCTGTGTGTTTGTCTCAGTGTCAGTCTGTGTGTGTCTCAGTGTCAGTCTGTGTGTTTGTTTCAGTGTCAGTCTGTGTGTTTGTCTCAGTGTCAGTCTGTGTGTCTCTCAGTGTCAGTCTGTGTGTCTCAGTCTGTGTGTGTCTCTCAGTGTCAGGCTGTTTGTCTCTCAGTGTCAGTCTGCGTGTGTCTCAGTGTCAGTGTGTGTGTTTGTCTCAGTGTCAGTCTGTGTGTGTCTCTCAGTGTCAGGCTGTTTGTCTCAGTCTGTGTGTGTCTCTCAGTGTCAGGCTGTTTGTCTCTCAGTGTCAGTCTGTGTGTGTCTCAGAGTCAGTCTGTGTGTGTGTCTCAGTGTCAGTCTGTGTGTTTGTCTCAGTGTCAGTCTGTGTGTCTCAGTCTGTGTGTGTCTCTCAGTGTCAGGCTGTTTGTCTCTCAGTGTCAGTCTGTGTGTGTCTCAGAGTCAGTCTGTGTGTTTGTCTCAGTGTCAGTCTGTGTGTGTCTCAGTATCAGTCTGTGTGTCTCTCAGTGTCAGTCTGTATGTGTCTCAGAGTCAGTCTGTGTGTGTGTCTCAGTGTCAGTCTGTGTGTGTGTCTCAGTGTCAGTCTGTATGTGTCTCTCAGTGTCAGTCTTTGTGTGTCTCTCAGTGTCAGTCTGTGTGTCTCTCAGTGACAGTCTGTGTGTGTCTCAGTGTCAGTCTGTGTGTGTCTCAGTGTCAGTCTGTGTGTGTCTCTCAGTGTCAGTCTGTGTGTATCTCAGTGTCAGTCTGTGTGTATCTCAGTGTCAGTCTGTGTGTTTGTCTCAGTGTCAGTCTGTGTGTTTGTCTCAGTGTCAGTCTGTGTGTTTGTCTCAGTGTCAGTCTGTGTGTGTCTCAGTGTCAGTCTGTGTGTGTCTCAGTGTCAGTCTGTGTGTGTCTCTGTGTCAGTCTGTGTGTCTCTCAATGTCAGTCTGTGTGTGTCTCAGTGTCAGTCTGTGTGTTTGTCTCAGTGTCAGTTTGTGTGTCTCTCAGTGTCAGTCTGTGTGTCTCTCAGTATCAGTCTGTGTGTTTGTCTCAGTGTCAGTCTGTGTGTGCCTCAGTGTCAGTCTGTGTGTATCTCAATGTCAGTCTGTTTGTGTCTCAGTGTCAGGCTGTGTGTCTCTCAGTGTCAGTCTGTGTGTTTGTCTCAGTATCAGTCTGTGTGTTTGTCTCAGTGTCAGTCTGTGTGTTTGTCTCAGTGTCAGTCTGTGTGTTTGTCTCAGTGTCAGTCTGTGTGTTTGTCTCAGTATCATTCTGTGTGTTTGTCTCAGTATCAGTCTGTGTGTTTGTCTCAGTATCAGTCTGTGTGTTTGTCTCAGTGTCAGTCTGTGTGTGTCTCAGTGTCAGTCTGTGTGTCTCTCAGTGACAATCTGTGTGTGAATCAGTGTCAGTCTGTGTGTGAATCAGTGTCAGTCTGTGTGTGTCTCTCAGTGTCAGTCTGTGTGTTTGTCTCAGTATCAGTCTGTGTGTTTGTCTCAGTGTCAGTCTGTGTGTCTCTCAGTATCAGTCTGTGTGTTTGTCTCAGTGTCAGTCTGTGTGTGCCTCAGTGTCAGTCTGTGTGTATCTCAGTGTCAGTCTGTGTGTGTCTCAGTGTCAGTCTGTGTGTATCTCAGTGTCAGTCTGTGTGTTTGTCTCAGTATCAGTCTGTGTGTGTGTCTCAGTGTCAGTCTCTGTGTTTGTCTCAGTGTCAGTCTGTGTGTGCCTCAGTGTCAGTCTGTGTGTATCTCAGTGTCAGTCTGTGTGTGTCTCAGTATCAGTCTGTGTGTTTGTCTCAGTATCAGTCTGTGTGTTTGTCTCAGTGTCAGGCTGTGTGTCTCTCAGTGTCAGGCTGTGTGTGTCTCAGTGTCAGTCTGTGTGTCTCTCAGTGTCAGTCTGTGTGTGTCTCAGTGTCAGTCTGTGTGTTTGTCTCAGTGTCAGTTTGTGTGTCTCTCAGTGTCAGTCTGTGTGTCTCTCAGTGTCAGTCTGTGTGTGTCTCAGTGTCAGTCTGTGTGTTTGTCTCAGTGTCAGTCTGTGTGTTTGTCTCAGTGTCAGTCTGTGTGTTTGTCTCAGTGTCAGTCTGTGTGTTTGTCTCAGTATCAGTCTGTGTGTTTGTCTCAGTGTCAGTCTGTGTGTGCCTCAGTGTCAGTCTGTGTGTATCTCAATGTCAGTCTGTTTGTGTCTCAGTGTCAGGCTGTGTGTCTCTCAGTGTCAGTCTGTGTGTTTGTCTCAGTATCAGTCTGTGTGTCTCTCAGTATCAGTCTGTGTGTTTGTCTCAGTGTCAGTCTGTGTGTTTGTCTCAGTATCAGGCTGTGTGTCTCTCAGTGTCAGTCTGTTTGTCTCTCAGTGTCAGTCTGTTTGTCTCTCAGTGTCAGTCTGTGTGTTTGTCTCAGTATCAGTCTGTGTGTTTGTCTCAGTGTCAGTCTGTGTGTGCCTCAGTGTCAGTCTGTGTGTATCTCAATGTCAGTCTGTTTGTGTCTCAGTGTCAGGCTGTGTGTCTCTCAGTGTCAGTCTGTGTGTTTGTCTCAGTGTCAGTCTGTGTGTTTGTCTCAGTATCAGGCTGTGTGTCTCTCAGTGTCAGTCTGTTTGTCTCTCAGTGTCAGTCTGTGTGTTTGCCTCAGTGTCAGTCTGTGTGTTTGCCTCAGTGTCAGTCTGTGTGTTTGCCTCAGTGTCAGTCTGTGTGTTTGCCTCAGTGTCAGTCTGTGTGTTTGTCTCAGTGTCAGTTTGTGTGTCTCTCAGTGTCAGTCTGTGTGTTTGTCTCAGTGTCAGTCTGTGTGTTTGTCTCAGTATCAGTCTGTGTGTTTGTCTCAGTATCAGTCTATGTGTTTGTCTCAGTGTCAGTCTGTGTGTGCCTCAGTGTCAGTCTGTGTGTATCTCAATGTCAGTCTGTTTGTGTCTCAGTGTCAGGCTGTGTGTCTCTCAGTGTCAGTCTGTGTGTTTGTCTCAGTATCAGTCTGTGTGTTTGTCTCAGTATCAGTCTGTGTGTCTCTCAGTATCAGTCTGTGTGTTTGTCTCAGTGTCAGTCTGTGTGTTTGTCTCAGTATCAGGCTGTGTGTCTCTCAGTGTCAGTCTGTTTGTCTCTCAGTGTCAGTCTGTGTGTTTGTCTCAGTATCAGTCTGTGTGTTTTTCTCAGTGTCAGTCTGTGTGTGCCTCAGTGTCAGTCTGTGTGTATCTCAATGTCAGTCTGTTTGTGTCTCAGTGTCAGGCTTTGTGTCTC
>CM050166.1:8282033-8418239 GCA_027410445.1 Discoglossus pictus | reverse complement strand
AAAGAGTCCTTCAGGACTGTATTGTACACTGTGTACAGTAGCCTAGCTATGGTTTTCCATATTGATGCAGTATCACCTACACTCAGCCTCCTCTCAGTAAGACTGCAAGTTAGTTATGATTCCAAAATGGCTGCTGTCCATAAGGTAGAAGGCTCTGTAAGGGAGTGTATGCTGCTGATTGGCTGGAATGTGTCTGCTGACTGTGACATGCAGGGTCAAAGTTTGCTCAATAATAAAGTATAGGGGGCGGGTCGAATATCTCATATGTTCGCAGTTCGCCGCGAACGCGAACATGCTATGTTCGCCGGGAACAGTCCGCCAGCAAACTATTCGCGACATCTCTAAATACAAATTTTTTTGCAATAAAGAAATTAACGGAAGCAACAACTTGCGTTCTGCTTTATTTCCTTTAGCGCAATAATAAAAATTATTCCCACAAATTATAGGGTGCAAACTTAAATTTCCCATAAATATCTCCCGAAGGTAATTTCAGCATCTTATTTACACTTGTGAGGAGAGTTCAAGCATTTTATTTAGGAAGAAAACAAAACAGACAACTGGCAGTGGTGGGATTTGAACCCACGACCTCCGACGAGACTGAAGCCTTAATCCAGCGCCTTGGACTGCTCAGACACACTACCTGCGTCCCGGTGTGTCGTCTTTCTAAAACTGTTGCTATGCGAGATATACCAATTTATAAAAAGATTAAAAAAAATTAGACCATGAGCCTCTTTGTTTCAGCATTGCCCAAACTGTGTACACATGAACAATACAATTGTGTTACTATAAAATCCGCCAAGCTGTGTGCACAGAGCATACTATCATAAGACCAGCATGGCTCATACATCAACATTAACCATGAGCGTAGGAGCCCAAAAAAATCTGGGGGAGACAATTCAACTCTACGCACAGGACAGGAAGCAGGGGCGGATCTCAATGCTCCTGCCCCCCAAAATATAAAAAATTCTGCATATATATATGTAACGGAGCTGGGACACGCAGTCCAAAATCTCCGCTGGTATACGATAAAATACCCAAGAGGCACTACAGTTTCACCATTCCCGACCTCCCATATTGGACGACACACAATTTGGGAGTCAAATGAATACTGACTTTATTTGGTTATTGCAGAAATATTTATACATCTCTTTGGCCACAGGCAATACACATGCCCATATTTGGCTACACACAATATACACAAAGAGAACAATAGGGGGGTCACACCTCCCTGGCAACTTTGATACAATCAGACACTGATTCAATTACACCTCTTTGTTCTTATCAGAGAATTAAAACACTTTGGAAAATGCAAGGATCCTTTACAACTTTCTTATCTCTTGAATCTCTGTAATAGGATTATCTATTAGCCTAGGTCTGCAAAAGTCTGGCTAATATTCTGCAGAGCATCAACCAGCATACATATTGTAGGATCATATTTTAACCAAGAATAATCATAAAACAGGGTAAAACAGTGATGGGTTCCGCTACACACCTCCCCCGTGACCATAAGCCGGCATACACGGTCTGATCCCAACGGATCGGCCTGGGGATGTCCGGACAAAAGTATTTGTTGGTCAATTCTCTAGTTTGACAACCCATCAGCATTACTGCAATTCACATTTACTCACATTTCCCATATCCCCAGATAGCTGGGATCTGAGCGCACAAAACCACCGAATAGCGCTCAGATCCTCTTCACACAGTTCAATTGCCATGTAGCTAAAGTCTTTCCCATAGTCTTTCATTATATGAATGGGCTTCATGGCACAGTTATCTGGGGTTTCACCGCTCCCACAGGGCAAGTACAGAATGACCCCCTGTATGTAAAGGGCCAGAATGAGTGACATACACTCTGGTATGGCCGAACACTGGTTCCAAAGGGCAATATGTACCAGGGCCATAGTCGCAGGGCAGGAGGCTGGCAAACAGTCCTCTCCAAGCCAAAGTGGCGAAGGGCACTTCGTCACACATCTCCCCTTTGGGGGGAAGTCTAACCAGGCACCTGGATATTTTGCTGGGGTGATGGTGCAACACGCTGAGGGGACTTGAGGGGCAGAGGCCAGCGGCACTCTGCCCTGATGCCAGCTCTTCTGCTGGTATAACCTGCAGGACCTCCTGCTCTGTACAAGGGACAAAGGGAGGGCAGAGGCCGACTGCACTCTGCCTCGCTGTCAGCTCTTCTGCTGGGGTACTTGGGACATATTCCGGCTCAGTAGCCAGGGAAACGTGGGGGTCAGTGGGGGTTAACATTTCCTCTGTTAACCCTGGGGCCACATTAGAAGTTAGCTGGGGAGGGGAATTTGTACTTACCCCCTCCTCCGGTTGTCCCAGTGACGGTAGTTGGGGATCTGGACAAGCTGTGGGCGCAGAGACCACGGTCCCATCTGCGCCATCTGGGAGATTGGTGTCTCCCCTGGTTAGGGTAAACTGTCGCTGGGGGGGAAGGACGACACCTTCTGCCCCCTGTGTTTCAACACAGCCGCTGGGGGGGGAAGGACGACACCTTTGGCCCCCTGGGGTACCCACTGCCGCTGTGGAGGAAGGTCGACACCTTCTGCTCCCTGGGGTACACACTGCCGCTGGGGGGGAAGGACGACACCTTCTGCCCCCTGGGGTTCACACTGCCGCTGGGGGGGAAGGACGACACCTTCTGCCCCCGGGGGTTCACACTGCCGCTGGGGAGGAAGGATGGCCCCTTCTGCTCCCTGGGGTACACACTGACGCTGGGGGGGAAGGACGACACCTTCTGCTCCCTGGGGTACACACTGCCGCTGGGTAGGAAGGACGACACCTTCTGCTCCCTGGGGTACACACTGCCGCTGAGGGGGAAGGACGACACCTTCTGCCCCCTGGGGTTCACACTGCCGCTGGGGAGGAAGGACGGCCCCTTCTGCTCCCTGGGGTACACACTGCCGCTGGGGGGGAAGGACGACACCTTCGGCCCCCTGGGGTACACACTGACGCTGGGGGGGAAGGCCGACACCTTCAGCTCCCTGGGGTACACACTGCCGCTGGGAAGGAAGGACGACACCTTCAGCTCCCTGGGGTACACACTGCCGCTGAGGGGGAAGGACGACACCTTCTGCCCCCTGGGGTTCACACTGCCGCTGGGGAGGAAGGACGGCCCCTTCTGCTCCCTGGGGTACACACTGCCGCTGGGGGGGAAAGACGACACCTTCGGCCCCCTGGGGTACACACTGACGCTGGGGGGGAAGGCCGACACCTTCAGCTCCCTGGGGTACACACTGCCGCTGGGAAGGAAGGACGACACCTTCAGCTCCCTGGGGTACACACTGCCGCTGAGGGGGAAGGACGACACCTTCTGCCCCCTGGGGTTCACACTGCCGCTGGGGGGAAAGGACGACACCTTCTGCCCCCTGGGGTTCACACTGCCGCTGAGGGGGAAGGACGACACCTTCTGCTCCCTGGGGTACACACTGCTGCTGGGGGGAAAGGATGACACCTTCGGCCCCCTGGGGTACACACTGCCGCTGGGGAGGAAGGACGGCCCCTTCTGCTCCCTGGGGTACACACTGATGCTGGGGGGGAAGGTCGACACCTTCAGCTCCCTGGGGTACACACTGCCGCTGGGAAGGAAGGACGACACCTTCTGCTCCCTGGGGTACACACTGCCGCTGAGGGGGAAGGACGACACCTTCTGCCCCCTGGGGTTCACACTGCCGCTGGGGAGGAAGGACGGCCCCTTCTGCTCCCTGGGGTACACACTGCCGCTGGGGGGGAAGGACGACACCTTCGGCCCCCTGGGGTACACACTGACGCTGGGGGGGAAGGCCGACACCTTCAGCTCCCTGGGGTACACACTGCCGCTGGGAAGGAAGGACGACACCTTCAGCTCCCTGGGGTACACACTGCCGCTGAGGGGGAAGGACGACACCTTCTGCCCCCTGGGGTTCACACTGCCGCTGGGGAGGAAGGACGGCCCCTTCTGCTCCCTGGGGTACACACTGCCGCTGGGGGGGAAAGACGACACCTTCGGACCCTGGGGTACACACTGACGCTGGGGGGGAAGGCCGACACCTTCAGCTCCCTGGGGCACACACTGCCGCTGGGAAGGAAGGACGACACCTTCAGCTCCCTGGGGTACACACTGCCGCTGAGGGGGAAGGACGACACCTTCTGCCCCCTGGGGTTCACACTGCCGCTGGGGGGAAAGGACGACACCTTCTGCCCCCTGGGGTTCACACTGCCGCTGAGGGGGAAGGACGACACCTTCTGCTCCCTGGGGTACACACTGCTGCTGGGGGGAAAGGATGACACCTTCGGCCCCCTGGGGTACACACTGCCGCTGGGGAGGAAGGACGACACCTTCGGCTCCCTGGGGTACCCACTGCCGCTGGGGGGGAAGGACGACACCTCCTGCCCCCTGGGGTTCACACTGCCGCTGAGGGGGAAGGACGACACCTTCTGCCCCCTGGAGGGCCGGTAGAGAGACCTCGGTCCCATCTCTACCTGCCATCTGGAGGTCATCCCAGGACCAGTCAATGAAGTCTGGTTCTGCTTGTCGAGTAGGTTGGGGCTGCACAAGGCTGAGCAGGTGTTGGTAGTCCTGCTCCAGCTCCCACTCTCTCGTTACCAGGTGGGTTATGTCTTTGCTCACCTCGCCTTCATCATCCCAGACATACATGCCCATCCGGTAGTCGTAGATGTCCCAAAACCTAGACCCCTCCGTGCTGCCAAGATCAATATCGTCCTCCAAGGCATCCCATAATAAACCCGGGCCATCATAATCATCCCCCTCCGGTAAGTCGTGTTCAGCCGTCCAGGGGGTAAGTCGAACGGTATACCACCAGAGGGCCTGGTATGCGTTGTCTAGCCAGATCTCTCGCCATACCAGGGTCTCTAGTCTTGTCACCCACTCATCCAGGGGCTGCTCTCCCAATAGATACATCCGCATCGCCACACGCTTCTGTAGCCGCTGCTCATCACTGGGGAGACTCTCACCTCGCCGCCATTGGGCATCTTGCAGGGCATCATACCAGAGTTCCTTTCTGTCTGTTTCCCTGTAGTCTGCGGCCTCCTTCTCATCCTCATCATGGAACGCTGTCCGAAAACTAGCCGGTTCCATCCTGCTGTAGCCAGGGGCGCTGTACGGATACTAGCGTTGCCCTCAATCTGTACTCCACGGAATGGTGTCTCCTGTAGCTGTCCTTCTGACCGTGGGAACAATTTCACCACTTGCCAACAAATGTAACGGAGCTGGGACACGCAGTCCAAAATCTCCGCTGGTATACGATAAAATACCCAAGAGGCACTACAGTTTCACCATTCCCGACCTCCCATATTGGACGACACACAATTTGGGAGTCAAATGAATACTGACTTTATTTGGTTATTGCAGAAATATTTATACATCTCTTTGGCCACAGGCAATACACATGCCCATATTTGGCTACACACAATACACACAAAGAGAACAATAGGGGGGTCACACCTCCCTGGCAACTTTGATACAATCAGACACTGATTCAATTACACCTCTTTGTTCTTATCAGAGAATTAAAACACTTTGGAAAATGCAAGGATCCTTTACAACTTTCTTATCTCTTGAATCTCTGTAATAGGATTATCTATTAGCCTAGGTCTGCAAAAGTCTGGCTAATATTCTGCAGAGCATCAACCAGCATACATATTGTAGGATCATATTTTAACCAAGAATAATCATAAAACAGGGTAAAACAGTGATGGGTTCCGCTACAATATATATATATATATATGTATATATATATATAAAAGATATATAAGTCTATATGCCAACTAATTATGTATCCCCCATCCCCTCGGTTCCTACGCCCCAACATTAACCCTTTAGGTGGGGAAATAAAAAAATGTCCACTATAATTCAGTTTTGTGATTTTTATATATGTATTTATACATGTGAATGTGTGTGGTGTGGATATATTTATTAAAAAAGTATGATCACCCACAATATATATGTATATATATATATAAGTGAGTGGGATTCCTAGCTTGTATATAATCCAAGCTTAGCTTTGCTCAAAGCTGTTTGACACAGTGGGCATATGCTTAAGGGAAGCCATGTTTGAAATGGTTATGGATTGCAAGAGCGAAGCCTTTGTGGGCACATTTGCATGTCCCTGCCAAGGTTCCCAGAATGCAGTGTAATAACTATATTTATATAAGTTTTTTTAACTTGTTTTTAGAAGTTCAAATGTGAACACAAATGTACTATTTATTTACTAAATATATATTTTTATTTTAACAATGGCTATACTATATAAGCTCTTAATCAACAAATACACGTCATCTTAAAAACAAAAAAGATTTGTTTTACCACTTAGTACACTACACAATACCCCCCAAAAATTTTAGCAGTTTGGTGACCCGACCAGTCGGCCATTTGCAGCATTTTCTGGTAATATGCAGAAATAATCAATATTTAGGTAAAAATATATATTCATGTTTCCCATTAATAGTTTATGGGCACTTTGACAATTTGTAAATGTCTGTTTCTTATACCAAGGGTGGGACAGGGATGGCCTTAACGGGCAATGTGTTATTAAATTGAGAAGAAAAACAACATGACAATCACTTAAAAGTATTTTTTTATTTTGCATAATATGAACCCATAAATACTTATATAAAGAATATACAAATTAAACAACCAGTTATAGCTGGAAATAGTATCTTGGCCTAAAAATGCTATCTTACTATATATATATATATATATATATATACAATGCAAAAGTATTCACCCCCTTGGCATTTTTCGTGTTTTGTTGCCACACATCCTGGAATTAACATGGATTGTTTGAGGATTTGCATCATTTAATTTACAGAACATGCCACAACTTTAAATGTTTGTTTTCTTTATTTATTGTGAAGCAAACAACAAATAGGACAAAATAACAGAAAAAGTCAATGTGCATAACTATTCACCCCCCTAAAGTCAATACTTTGTAGAGCCACCTTTTGTGGCAATCAGAGCTCCAAGTCGCTTTGGATAAGTCTCTATGAGCTTGCCACATCTTACCGGGATTTTTGCCCATTCCTCCTTGCAAAACTACTCCAGCTCCTTCAAGTTGGATGGTTTGCGCTTGTGAACAGCAATCTTTAAGTCTGACCACAGATTTTTTATTGGATTAATGTCTGGGCTGTGACTAGGCCATTCCAACACATTTACGTTTCCCCTTAAACCCCCCAAGTGTTGCTTTAGCAGTGTGTTTGGGGTCATTGTCCTGCTGGAAGGTGAACCTCCGTCCTAGCCTCAAATCATCACTTATTTGGGGTGGCACTCCTTTGCCATCCACTAGGCTCCCTCCTACTCCCTTGTCTCTCCCACTTTTCTCTCTCCCCCTCTTGTCTCTCCCCCTACTTGTCTCTCCCTTCCCCTTGTCTCTGTTTTGTTTAATATATATATATAAGTGATATTACTATTGGGCTTCAAAGAAAAGTATGCTTTTTTAAAGACAAAACAAAAAGATGTATCAGGGTGGACATTCACCGAAGTCTAAGTTAAAAGTGTAAATTAATTAATAAACTAGAGAAATGGTCAAATCCACTTTAACACTCAGAAATTCCAAATTATGCATTTAGGCCACACAAAATAAAGTAGAATATTTTCTTAATGGTAATATTATGATGGCAGCTTATAAAGAAAGGACTTGGGGTCTGTTATATACCATTATATAGAAGTAAGCAAACAATGCAACACAGCCATAAGAAAAGCAAATAGGATGCTTGGATGTATTAGTAGAGGAACTGGAAGCATAAAAAGAGATATACTAATGTCACTTTATACCCCACAGAGAATATTGCCAGAGGAAGCCCTATTAGGCCTCCCTATTCTGGGTCTCTTAAAGGATGCTCAATTTATGTCAAACCAGATTTTTGTAGCATCCAGAAGCGTCCTTGCTAAAAATTGGAAGACAACTTCCCGTGCTTTTGGAGAAGTACTGAGGAAAATTAAATATATTTATTTGATGTGTATGATGTCAGCAGAGCTTGACGCAAATTACAAAAAAATATCTTCCTGTTGGGATTAGTGATGTCGCGAACATCAAATTTTCGGTTCGAGAACAGCGGACGCGAACTTCCATCAAATGTTCGCGAACGGGCGAACCCGGCGAACCGCCATAGACTTCAATGGGCAGGCGAATTTCAAAACCCACAGGGACTCTTTCTGGCCACAATAGTGATGGGAAAGTTGTTTCAAGGGGACTAACACCTAGACTGTGGCATGCCGGAGGGGGATCCATGGCAAAACTCCCACGGAAAATTACATAGTTGATGCAGAGTCTGGTTTTAAGCCATAAAGGGCATAAATCACCTAACATTCCTAAATTGTTTGGAATAACATACTTTAAAACATCAGGTATGATGTTGTATCGATCAGGTAGTGTAAGGGTTACACCCGCTTCACAGTAACAGACCAATCTCCCCGTTTAATGCACCGCAAACAGTCCCTTTGCACAACCGCAAACTCCCCATTTGCACAAGGTTGGATACCAAGCTAGCCATGTCCCGTTCCTTGTCCTCACTGATGTCATTGAAGGTCTCTTCCTCCACCCAGCCACCAAGGGTCCCAAAAGGTGACAACAAGCCTCCTGGGACGCCTGCTGTGTTTGGTCTTCCAGCCCTTAAAGCCACCTTCCTCCTCTGACTCCTCTTCTTCAGACTCCCAGAGTCTGGGGGCTTCCACTGCCCAGCATGGAAGATTATACACAGGTCAGAGTCTGGGGGCTTCCACTGCCCAGCATGGAAGATTATACACAGGTCAGAGTCTGGGGGCTTCCACTGCACAGCATGGAAGATTATACACAGGTCAGAGTCTGGGGGCTTCCACTGCCCAGCCTGGAAGATTATACACAGGTCAGAGTCTGGGGGCTTCCACTGCACAGCATGGAAGATTATACACAGGTCAGAGTCTGGGGGCTTCCACTGCCCAGCATGGAAGATTATACACAGGTCAGAGTCTGGGGGCTTCCACTGCCCAGCATGGAATATTATACACAGGTCAGAGTCTGGGGGCTTCCACTGCCCAGCATGGAAGATTATACACAGGTCAGAGTCTGGGGGCTTCCACTGCCCAGCATGGAATATTATACACAGGTCAGAGTCTGGGGGCTTCCACTGCCCAGCATGGAAGATTATACGCGTTGCCTCTGTCTGCGTTATTATAAAGTGTGTACTGTTAAGTAGTACTATTCCTATCGGTTTAATCCCTGTTACGTCCACTATCAGGGGACGTGTATATGGCATGGATTTTTGGAAGCGGGAGATGGAAAAAGATGCTTGGTCGGTCCTCCCACTTCAAATTTGGGGCACTTCGCGTGCAATCTAAGGTGCCACCAGATATGAGTGTCACTGTGCACTGTCAAAAGTTGGCAGAGTAGATGCAATAGGCTTCAAACACACGCCTGTAGGCAGGCAATTCCTATTCAATCTATTACAGTCAAAAAAGTGTTTTATGTCACTGAGCACAATATAAG
This sequence comes from Discoglossus pictus, assembly GCA_027410445.1. NCBI lineage: Eukaryota > Metazoa > Chordata > Amphibia > Anura > Alytidae > Discoglossus > Discoglossus pictus. The sequence continues at coordinate 8,408,769 of CM050166.1, read as the reverse complement.
CTGTGAGCCTGACACAGGCAGGCAACTGAAATTAGATTACAGGAAAAAAATGGTTGTTTTCAATGTATGTTACACCACCAGGTATGAGTAGTGAAAATAAGCACAATATAAGCTGTTAGGTGTTAGCATGTCACACACACACGCTGGCAGGCAGGCATAGATTACACAAAAAATTTTTATAAAATAAAATAAATGATGTTCAAAGTTTACTCAATGATAAAGTATAGGAGGCGAACCGAAAAGCGCATGTGTTCGCCATTTGCGGCGGACGCGAACATGCGAAAATCGCCGCGAATAATTCTCCGGCGAACTTTTCGGGACATCACTAGTTGGGATGCTTAGACCTTGCAAATTGACTGGCAGTGAGAGCCATGGAAACATCCCACTTGGCCTTAAATGAAGGAGAAGGACCTTGAAGCCTTAAGCGGCCCTCTCCCACCCTTTCCCATCCTTGGACTTGGCGCAACCTTCTTTTCTTTCAAAAAAATGATTTAAAAAATGTTTTTAATAAACGAGAGACAAATCAAAAGAAGGGCACCTAAAATGGTATATGGTCTAAAACAGAAAACGTAATGACCTGGATATGTACAGATTAGTGGACAGAAGGGTTATGTGATAGAATCCTTCAAATATAACAAAGGATTTAAGTTTAAGAGGGTAGTATCTTCCAGAAAAAGGGGAACTTGAACAAGAGTTCTGGATATGAAGTTGGAAGGTTTAAAATGTAGGGGTAATTTGAGAAAGTACTAAGTTACAGAAAGGGTAGTAGATAAGTGAAACACTCTTCGAGTGGAAGTGGTGGGGTCAAACACAATTAAGAAATATAAGCATGCCTAGGATAAACAGAAGGCCATTATGAGACATAATTAAAACAAAATATATTAGCATTGGTGAAACAAACAATATTTGCAGTCAAGTTGTGGAACACATTACAGATGTAGGTTGTCACTGCAAATAAAGCCATATTTTATGGTTTAGGTAGCCTTGTTTTTTTGAGGCAATAAACATGTTTATTTAATGTTTTCATTTTCTCTTTTTTTGTTGTTGACATTGATGGTATTTTTGGACCAAAACTATTCCTACATCTATTCCAGTAATAGATCATTGATTATTTAATTGGATTATTTTCCCACTCAGGGAACATGGACAATCTTCTGATGAGTTGATCCTTGATGGGCCATCCCCAGGCCATGAAAAAAGTTGCCAGGTTCCTCTCCACAATTTGAGAGAACTTCTCTGCCCACATGTTCATCTTGTACAGGTTTTCATCCTTGACGTCTGTTATGAACTGGTACTCCAGAAAAATTCTCTTGAAGGGGTCCCAGCCAAAGTCTTCCTGCAACTAAGAGCAATACAAATGGTATGGGTACATACACAATAGACACAGATATATAATGCATGTTATGTATAGTCATTTGCATCATATAAGGGAGAGGTTCCCAAAGCATGGTCCCAGTACGAGACCACTAATGGTCCATGACCTGTATTTATGTGGATAACTGACATCATCCACATAGACCTGGTAAAATAAAGTTTAAAGTACACTGGTATAGGGGATTGTGTAAACGGGTCACAGGCTCACTGGGACCTATCAAGATTTTGTATCTGATTTTACCGCTAACACAAAACCGCAGTAGAAATACCAAATTATTGACCAACATTGGTTGATGCTATTGAATTTCAGGTTTTGTTAGATCTACCAATCTGTAATGTCACCATTGTGCAGTTTATTTCCTTGCAATACATTTTAATATTCATATACAGTATAAATTTTTCATCTGATTCTTTGTTTTCTGCACTGGGTTTCCTGTCAAATGGCACCTTTATTTCAAGATTGGTTTACTAACGGGAAACGAGAGATAAAGAAACTGCTGAGTATCCACTTTGTAATAAGAGAGAAAGCACTAAGCATCTTCTTGTACTTGTAACTTACATGGGGAATAATATCTAAGGCCTCGCCCAGGGCACTGAGTTGGTAGGAGCCAACCCAGGATCTAAGATGTGTTTCCTGTTCTTACTGGTGATTATTAGGTGTAAATATTCCTTATATTTGCTTTACCTGTAAATAGGTCTCCAGTGCAGTCCACACGTTCCATTGTTGCAAGTTGGCCCCACTTTCTAAGTACTTTTTTAATCTTTTCTCCCTTATATATGGATTCAGATCTGGGTGAGCTCGATCTCGAGGGATCCTTAGAACTTTCTCATGTACATAGACCGACCAGAGGTTACATGTCGCCTCTGTAGTATGCGGGGGGAACTCAAATACATTTCTTTGCTGGTTATGGCCAAGCTCGTGAATTGGACCCCAAAGGCCATTACACTGCATGGAGTGAATATCTGTGAGTTCATGCGCTGATTCTAAGTGACACATTATAGGGTAACCAGAGTGCATCCAGCCTGAAATGAGAGAGAAAGGGACTGCTAGGTTTTAACCTTGCAATTAGAGGGAAAGGGACTGCTAAACATCCACCTTCTTAAGGGAGATAGAAAGGGACTACTGAGGATCAACCTTGTAATGAGAGAGAAATCAGTAAGCATTAATCATATATTATTAATATCTTGAATGTTTTGATGAACAGTTGAGGTATGGTTAAAAATCCAATGCCCTCTGAATGTGTCTGACGGCATTGGAAAACTGGAAAAGAGATAAAGGGATATAGCTCTACCATTTTCTAGCCCACCTACAATCCCTCATCAAACCACATGCTTTCCCTACTTTGGTTTAGAGAGAAATGACAGTTCATTCTATGGCCCGGCAGGAGGGAAACTCATAAGAAAGTTGTTGTCGGGTATAAGGTTGTGACCAAGGAGAGTCCACACCAGGTGCCAGAGCACCCGAGGAATACCAACCAGATTATAAACTTTTATGGATCAGGAGCAGTTGTTCTGGAATAGGAGTGCTGAGCTGCTTTATTATAATGTCCAAGCCAAAGAGAAACGGTCCCATCATGCACTGAGTACACCTATGATTGAGATGACTGTATGCTAATAAAAATAAGATATCAGTGAAATTATCAAGATATGTAATCAATAACAGGATCCACTCACCAGCTGAGATCTGCACATCTGTCACAATTCTTTCTGGCCTCGGGAGTTTCCTAGGAATTGCTGCAAGTTCAGTGATCGCAATCATGATTTTGTCCCATAGAGACAGAGGGACACCTGGATCCTCCAGAGATCGCACTGCATCTGTGGGTACTGTCAGGATGATGTTTTCTGTGATCAATTCAGCCCATGGAGATGGGGAGTTATGGATCAGATCCAACCAGGATGAGCGCTTGGTGTGTCCTGAGGGAATATCAGTGTTAAAAGAAAGTGGTTTAACGAATTATAGCAATGGCGGTATTGGAAGAGCCATTGGAAGTAGTAGCACATACGGACTACTTAGTTCCATAGTGTTTTCTTCCTGCCTGCCAATATATATTTTTACCAAGAATAAAATGTATCTTCTTCCTGACCACAGCAGTCTTATGTGATTAGTTATTTATCGCTATGAAGCAGGAAAGTGCAACTTTACGGTTTGTGTGTGTGATAATGGACATTGTACCCTACCCAGTATCTAGGATCTAGCTCAGCCCCGCCTAAGCTCATATGTGTTTCCCTTAGTTTTCCCCTTGTTGAGTCACCAGCTTTTAGGGTCTGTGGTACCAGTCTCCCAGTTGTTAACCTTTACACCTCCTGATGCCACCAAACACTTTCTTACACCCTGGGGGGAGGATGTGCCTAAATGCAGTCTACACATACCAGGGCAATTAAGGTATTTCCCACGCTAACTTTAGCATCCTGGGCCTTGTGTCTTGGACACTATTGAACAATAGGATAGACTCAAGGGGGATGGGGCTTCAAATGGGTATGTGGACATGTTGGTTGCTTCTGTTTAATGTTTCACTTTCCTATTGTTCAATCCTTTATAAAATGTTTACTCATCCCCAATAAAGTGTTCTTTTGGTCAACAGTTACAAGTGTGGTGGCATTCAGTCCAACAACATGAAAAATGTATCTTCTACTGTCTAATAAACACCTATCCATTAATACCATCCACGCTCTATGGTGAGTTTTACCAAACAGCAATAGGTGATAAGCATTCTGGGTGCAGTAAAAATACAGAAGTGATTTTGACAAATCTTAACTCAATGGAATGCAAAGGAAATGAGACATTGTTCTCTTATTCAGTAAGAAAAGTAAATGTCAATCCATCTGTATAAAATCACTCTCATGTGCCTGCAAGTTTACATACTTACCCACTGTAGTCCCATATTTGTATTATGCTGCTTGAAAGAACTAGTATTGATAAAGGGCACAAACTGGTTAATTCATACAACATGGAGTGTCTAGCCTTACCATTTATGTAGAATGGGGCCAGCTCTGCTCCATATACAGTGACTGGGAACATCCCCAGGTCACTATGAGATGTCACAATGATGTATAGAAGACCACCCCAGACACAGGATATCAACGTCTTCTCCTCAACAACACGAGTTCTGTGAATGACCACTGGAGCTCGGCAGAACTGGTCAGCACAGCTCAGATCATCTGAGTGACAGCCAACTTGGACCTTTAGTGGACAGGGAAGATGGGATTAGTTACTGGCACATAAGACGTATTTTGTCCACCAAAATATACAACCTCCACTTCATGCCTGAAAGCTCATTCCCTGTAAGTGCCCGCAGTCCTAGTGCAATAAACTGTAAATCTATGCAAGATGTTTGACTGATTTTAAGTAGTAACAATTGATCAGGACATTGAAAATTACCTGAAGCCCCTTCCCCACAGTTGAGGCTGGAAACGTAAGAATTACAGATCTCTTGGGAGGCAGGTAAAGTCCGGTGCTTCTCCAGGCATCACCACCTGTATTAGACAGTCATTACTCCACGTTGTAAGTATATTTTAGTCACATTGTTATATATTGTGCTTTATGTTGTGATATGGTGTAATGTACTGTGATACACAAGTCTTGGATCCATGTGCTGATATACTGTGATATACAAGTCATTGCTCCATGCTGTGATATACAAGTATTCTCTCAATGTTGGGATATACTGTGGTATACAAGTCATTACTCTATGTTGTAAGTGTATTTTAGTCATGTTATGATATTGAGTTATACAAGTAATCGCTTTATATTGTAATATATTGTAATTCCCTGTGATATACAAGTCATTGCTCCATGTTGTGATATACAAGTATTTTCTCAAAGTTGGGATATACTGTGGTATATAAGTCATTACTCTATGTTGTAAGTGTATTTTAGTCATGTTATGATATTGAGTTATACAAGTAATTGCTTTGTATTGTGATATATTGTAATTCCCCATGATATACAAGTCATTGCTCCATGTTGTGATATAATGTACTAATCTTTGCTCCATATTGTGGTACATTGTCATACGCAAGTCTTTGTCATACACTATGGCACACAAGCCAATGCTCCATGTTTTTTTGTTTTGTTAAACAAAATATATAATTGTGATATAAAAGTCATTTCTTGATTTTGTGATGCACTATGATATACAAGTCATCACATTTAAGTTGTGTGATATGATATACAAGTGATTGCTCTATGGTGTGATATACTGTAATATACAAGTCATCTTTACATATTGGGATATACTGCGATATTCAAGTAATAGCCATATAAAAACTGCATGAGAATAATATCCTTCAAAAATGTGCCTAATATAAGGCAGTAAATATAGTCCAAATGAAGACATTGAGACGATATTCTTTCATTGGGATATAGCTTCATTGATATCTAAATAATGTTCTCTGCAAATAATATATCTGCAATGTTTTCCAGTCCCCCAAACCATAAAACATAGTGTAACATATACTGAAATATCTTTCATTCAGGCTCAATTTGCTGTCAATACAGATTATTGTAAAATTATCTGTACAGAATATGCTTTCGAGGTTATTTAGGTTTGCTCTGACCTTTGAACTTAGCATACGTAGATGGTGGCTGACAGTCCAGACTCCCTTTGAAAACATGCAAATGCAATCAATGCGTAAAAAAACAAAGCTAGTGATTGAGTGTTAATTGAAATATTTAAAAAAATTAATCTAGTCAATACATCCAGGCTCATGTAGAGAATAAAGAAAAATGGCGCCCAAGAGTCTTTCTGACCAGCACCTTGTCTTCTAGTGGATCCATGTTTACTATAGCAGGCTTTGAAAAGGTATTACCTGGGTTAGTGCCGTCAACTTTCACTGTTACTGATGTGCCCATTAACTGGCGGTCACCGATTCCATGGTCACATTCCTGTCTTATACAACTGACTTCTTGGGCCAGGCACAGTATCAATGCTTCTTTGGAGTCACCTTTTACAGGACATTGTTTGTTAATGTTTGGAATTTCACACATTTGCACCATCTTTGTAATCTTGTTCTGTATAGAGGAGAGAAGGGGGCAGCCTGGAAGTCTCATGAAGGTGGACACATCTTGTCTAAGCCTGACCATGCAGTGGTCCACAGGAGATTTCAATCCACTCTTCATGTCCGATAACAGCTGACTTAGTGCCGCCCGGAATAGATAACATTCTGACGCTTCTGGTACCTTATAAATGTTTTGATTGATGGTTGTCTTTAGAATACTTATCCCAAACTTGTTTAGGATCCTGTTTCCTGGATAAGAAGCGAGTACCTCCAAGTCTGAATTTCCGTAGGACCAATACCATGCATGGCCACCAATCAAGAGTCCTCCTCCTTCTGCTACAAACTCATGAAGACTGTTTGCCTCATGGTCACTGTAGGAGTTGCAGCAATAAACACCAAGATCTGGGGTGAGATTTGTCACTTTGCAGTTGAACCTTTCTTGCTGTAGGAGCTGAAAAAGGTTTTCTACATTCATATTAACGCCAATCTGTCCATTTTTCCCCATCAACAACCATGAAATGGCATTCAAAAGAAAGGGTTTGAGTTTCTGTGACCAGAGATAACTTTCATGTGTTGCTACAACTACGCGGCCTTTGCCAAAATATGCTGCAGCCAGAAAACATTGATTGTTGTCACTTAATCCAACTGGAAATGCCAAAGTCCCATGGAGCAACAGTTCAGAGGGGACAGCTTCTCCATTAATGTCCAGGTGAGACACATCCTTCAGTAAATGCTTCAGATCAGTTGAGAAGTCAAATCTGTTAGAGAAAGGAAGTGGTATACTTAATATAACCTTAAAGTGATAAGATATATAGGGAAAATACCAACACATTTTGGAAATTAAAGTAATGTCTCTAAGATGTGGCAAAGTACAGAAGAGGAAGACGGACAATGAAACGACACTAAAAGAAGCGATTAACAATATGTAAGTACATAGGAAGACACTCGAAGAAAGCACGAGCAATGTGTAAGTAGACAGTAGGGCATTAAGACAAGAAGGCCACCAACCATTTGAAAGAATATCAAGTAAACTTCATGAAAATTGGAGTGGGACACTGACCGTGTTTTGGTTCATATTCCATGCTTCATGTTGTGTACATACACACTATCTTAGAATGTAAGCAAGCAAATACTCACAGTATGTATATAAGACACGTTTTCACTTAGAAGTAATGGCTCATGCTTTATATATGTGTTTTCCATATAAGTATATTATTTTATGTATTTATTGATTATTTTTATAATATATTATAATGCATCAAACACAAAATTAAATATATCAATGGACATTAATTGCATATTAAGACATATATAGATTTCTTGAGCAGACTAATAAATGTATATAGTAAAAAGGACAACTGAGTAAAGTTAGAATATTTTTCTCCAATTTATAGTTTTAATTTTCAAATATTACAACACTCATCTTCTAATAAAATAATACACTTTCATGGTAAGCCTCAGGGATAAATAGAGGAAACCTATTCTGATAATAGAGGAGTAACCTTGCACACTACATATTAAGTATCACTTTCTTGAAAGGCCCAGTTCAGGTCAAGCTAATTTCTCCATGCAACGTGCTGAAAAGGATTATAGTAGATTGATGGATTTTTGTTTCAACATACTGCCAAGCAGGGTCTCCACTGTTCATTGGTTCTGCAGTAAGAGCTAGAAATAGATCCGACCATTTGTAACCAATTGTGAAAACACATGATCATCAGAAATAAAACTCCAGAGATCCAGGCTGCGGTTGTACTGTTCTTCAGGACCATGCAACCAAGAACCAGCATGCTAGGAACAAGTAATTAGTGAACTCTTGCATCAAACTGCTAACCCAAATTATGGCTGGAACTGGATCCAAGTATACAACTGGAACTGAAATGTATTAACAATGTAGCCAACTACTCATCAGAGTCCAAATTAACTTTGCTGGTTTATATTGTCTGCCTGCAGGTCCCGGGCCAGATAACACACAACAGTTGAAAGAATAAGACACAGATGAAAAGCATCATCTCCTGAACTTTACAGCTTTCTCTTTATATAGCAGGACCTGTGGATGGTATGGTTTTACTTTAGTGAAAGTAACTGAAATTGTCATCAGACGACGCAACACACTCACACTCTACATCATGCACTGAGTCCATCTCGCTCGCGTACATGCTAAAGTAGGAATACTTTCATAGTTGACTAGCACATCATTTTATCTTATCTTTATAACAGTTGATGCTGCATATAGCATAGGTATACTTACGGAGTGTATATGGGGCCTCTTGGCATATTCCTGCTGACATTGAATTTTCCAGTTTCTCCATACTCCGCAGTGAAGTACACCCCAGAAACAGAAATTAGTTTGTTCCCTGGAAAATGGCACAGAACATTAGCCTCTTTGTTGCTGTAGGACCAGTGCCAGGCCTGGGCACCAATCAGCAGTCCTCCTCCCTCACGCACAAAAGAGATTATCTCCTTGGCCTCACTATCATCATAGCCACTAGTGCAGAACACTCCTAGACCTTTCTTCATACCAGAGGTCATCTCAGCTGTGCAACCAGCAGAAGTGAGAGTCTGTGCCAAGACATCAAGACCACCTTGCACTCCAATGACTGATTCTGGACATGGCTTCAACCAGGACACCGCATTCTGCAAGAAACCTGAAAACTGGGGCAGATTGAGATATGATTCATGGGATGTAACCACCACACGACCCTTCCCATAGCTAGAGGCAGCGATGAGCACATGTCTTGAGGGTGTCACCACCACAGGGAATGCAGAGTCTCCAGTTAGAAGAAGGTTACAGGGGACACTGTCTCCTCTGAAATCCAGAGAGTCCAGACCTCGGACAAGTGAGTGGTAATCTTCATGGACCTCCATAGTTCAATCACCTAGAATAAAAACACAAGGTGTAGGAGATTCATAGATAACAGATTATATCTATTAACTATATCAACAGATTTCTGAATACACACATTATATATATATATTGTGACCGTTTGGCCCTTAGATGATATGACAAGCAAGTGGAGTATGGAGTTCTTGACAGGAGTGACAGAGTTAAAACTTCTGAAGAACTGCTAATTTGTGCAACTTCCCTTTAAAAGCCTGAAAGCAGACATGGAAAGGGGGTGTGGCTGACTAGGCTCTGGGCAGGTGTCCTGCCGCCAGAAGCAAGCCCCAGAGTGGAAGGTGATCCTGTGTGGAAGTACAGTGAAGTTTTGTGAACAAGCCTGTAAGAGATCACCTCATTTACTGTGACTGGGAGTACTGGGACTACAGCAAGTCGTGTGAGCTGGAAGAGTGAATACAGCCTCAGGACACCAAGTAAGTGAAGGGATTAGTGAGAATCCCCAGGCAGATTTGCCTTAAAGGCCTAGCGTGTGTGTAGCTGACAGAGGCCTCTCAGTGAAGGTTGCCAGACGTATTATGCCCCAGGGAAGAGGCTGAGGGTGAAGAGAGAAGTGTGAAGGGATTAGTGAGAATCCCCCAGGCAGAGTTGCCTTAAAGGCCTAGCGTGTGTGTAGCTGACAGAGGCCTCAGAAGGAATGTACCCAGACTTATTATGCCCCAGGGAAGAGGCTGAGTTTGGAAGAGTAAAGTGACTACAAGTTGGAGTGGTTATATATTCAAGGGTCCCTGGGGTGAAGCATACGGGAGAGACGGGCGGGCCCTATGCTTCATCCACGAAGGTGTAAAGAGTACCGTGAAAGAGACTTCCAGATGTACTAGAGAGTATGTGTAACCTGGCCACAAGGTGGCAATATAACCAAAGAGGAGATGATGTGTAACCTGGCCACAAGGTGGCAATATAACTAAAGAGGAGATGATGTGTATCCTGGCCACAAGGTGGCAATATAACTAAAGAGGAGATGATGTGTATCCTGGCCACAAGGTGGCAATATAACTAAAGAGGAGATGATGTGTATCCTGGCCACAAGGTGTCAATATAACTAATGAGGAGATGATGTGTATCCTGGCCACAAGGTGGCAATATAACTAAAGAGGAGATGATGTGTACCCTGGCCACAAGGTGGCAATATAACTGAAAGAAGAGGTTCTTTGAATCCAGGCCACAAGGAGGCGATACAACCTTTTTAAGAGACTGACTGTATCCTGGTCACTAGGTGGCGCTATTGTGCGAAAGCTACTCCTTCCAGAAGAGACCGTGAGGGAGTGTTTGTTTTACCTGCAGGCCGAGTAGCGACCTCAGGGATAGACAGGGCGTTCCAGGTCAGAGTAAGTCTGTTTAAGTAGATTTTTGTTTCTTGCTGACCATAAGCTATTTTTTATTTATGCTATGCCAACCCCATATTAAAGCCTGTGAAAGCATACAAAGTCTCCAGAGTCCTCCATAAAGAGAATAAAAACGGAAAAGAGCAGGACGCAAACCCCGTCAGAAGGGGGCGCCCTGTCACAATATATATACTAGCGAATTGCCCGTCAAAAAATGACGTCAATGAAATTGTAAGGTAGCTAATGCTGTTTGGTGTGTAATAATCAAATATATAATACATTAATAAATGAATATACTTTACCTATTTTGAAGCATTGTGTTGAAGAGCTATCAATGTGTTTTGAGGTTGCTGCAGCATTAGTGGTGTGGAGCTGCTGTGTAAGCGTGCTGATCGTGTGCGTGCGCGAGACAAAACCGTTGGCGTAGTGGTGTACTTCCGCATTGGCGTAAAATGGCGGGTTATCTGTGGTATGCGTCTTTGCGGATTATCCGTGGGTGCTTCGTGGTGTTTTTCGAGTTTCGTGTGGTGTTTTGCAAGTGTGTTGTGTCAGTCTGTGTGTGTATCTCAGTGTCAGTCTGTGTGTGTATCTCAGTGTCAGTCTGTGTGTGTATCTCAGTGTCAGTCTGTGTGTGTATCTCAGTGTCAGTCTGTGTGTGTATCTCAGTGTCAGTCTGTGTGTCTCAGTGTCAGTCTGTGTGTCTCATTGTCAGTCTGTCTGCCTCTCAGTGTCTCTCAGTGTCAGTCTGTGTGTGTATCTCAGTGTCAGTCTGTGTGTGTCTCTCAGTGTCAGTCTGTGTGTGTCTCTCAGTGTCAGTCTGTGTGTGTCTCTCAGTGTCAGTCTGTGTGTGTGTGTGTGTGTGTCTCTCAGTGTCAGTCTGTGTGTCTCTCAGTGTCAGTCTGTGTGTCTCTCAGTGTCAGTCTGTGTGTCTCTCAGTGTCAGTCTGCGTGTGTCTCAGTGTCAGTCTGCGTGTGTCTCAGTGTCAGTCTGCGTGTTTGTCTCAGTGTCAGTGTGCGTGTTTGTCTCAGTGTCAGTCTGCGTGTTTGTCTCAGTGTCAGTCTGTGTGTGTCTCAGTGTCAGTCTGTGTGTGTGTGTGTGTGTGTCTCAGTGTCATGCTGTGTCTTTTAGTATTAGTCTGCGTCAGTCTGTGTGTGTCTCTTGGAGTCAGTCTGGGTGTGTCTCTCGGAGTCAGTCTGGGTGTGTCTCTCAGTGTCAGTCTGTGTGTCTCTCTCAGTGTCAGCCTGTGTGTGTGTGTCTCAGTTTCAGTCTGTGTGTCTCATTGTCAGTCTGTGTGTCTCATTGTCAGTCTGTGTGTCTCTCAGTGTCAGGCTGTGTGTTTGTCTCAGTGTCAGGCTGTGTGTTTGTCTCAGTGTCAGGCTGTGTGTTTGTCTCAGTGTCATGCTGTGTGTTTGTCTCAGTGTCATGCTGTGTGTTTGTCTCAGTGTCAGGCTGTGTGTTTGTCTCAGTGTCAGGCTGTGTGTTTGTCTCAGTGTCAGGCTGTGTGTTTGTCTCAGTGTCAGGCTGTGTGTTTGTCTCAGTGTCAGGCTGTGTGTTTGTCTCAGTGTCAGGCTGTGTGTGTCTCTCAGTGTCAGTCTGTGTGTGTCTCTCAGTATCAGTCTGTGTGTGTCTCTCAGTATCAGTCTGTGTGTGTCTCTCAGTGTCAGTCTGTGTGTCTCTGTGTCAGTCTGTGTGTCTCTCTCAGTGTCAGCCTGTGTGTGTGTGTCTCAGTTTCAGTCTGTGTGTCTCATTGTCAGTCTGTGTGTCTCATTGTCAGTCTGTCTGTCTCTCAGTGTCTCTCAGTGTCAGGCTGTGTGTTTGTCTCAGTGTCAGGCTGTGTGTTTGTCTCAGTGTCAGGCTGTGTGTTTGTCTCAGTGTCAGGCTGTGTGTTTGTCTCAGTGTCAGGCTGTGTGTTTGTCTCAGTGTCAGGCTGTGTGTTTGTCTCAGTGTCAGGCTGTGTGTTTGTCTCAGTGTCAGGCTGTGTGTTTGTCTCAGTGTCAGTCTGTGTGTTTGTCAGTGTCAGTCTGTGTGTCTCTCTCAGTGTCAGTCTGTGTGTCTCATTGTCAGTCTGTGTGTCTCATTGTCAGTCTGTCTGTCTCAGTGTCTCTCAGTGTCAGGCTGTGTGTTTGTCTCAGTGTCAGGCTGTGTGTTTGTCTCAGTGTCAGGCTGTGTGTTTGTCTCAGTGTAAGTCTGTGTGTGTCTCAGTGTCAGTCTGTGTGTGTCTCAGTGTCAGTCTGTGTGTGTCTCAGTGTCAGTCTGTGTGTGTCTCTCAGTGTCAGTCTGTGTGTCTCTCTCAGTGTCAGCCTGTGTGTGTCTCTCAGTGTCAGCCTGTGTGTGTGTGTCTCAGTTTCAGTCTGTGTGTCTCATTGTCAGTCTGTGTGTCTCATTGTCAGTCTGTGTGTCTCATTGTCAGTCTGTGTGTCTCATTGTCAGTCTGTGTGTCTCATTGTCAGTCTGTGTGTCTCTCAGTGTCTCTCAGTGTCAGGCTGTGTGTCTCTCTCAGTGTCAGCCTGTGTGTGTGTGTCTCAGTTTCAGTCTGTGTGTCTCATTGTCAGTCTGTGTGTCTCATTGTCAGTCTGTGTGTCTCTCAGTGTCTCTCAGTGTCAGGCTGTGTGTTTGTCTCAGTGTCAGGCTGTGTGTTTGTCTCTGTGTCAGGCTGTGTGTGTCTCTCAGTGTCAGGCTGTGTGTTTCTTGGTATCAGTCTGTGTGTTTGTCTCAGTGTCATGCTGTGTGTTTGTCTCAGTGTCAGGCTGTGTGTTTGTCTCAGTGTCAGGCTGTGTGTTTGTCTCAGTGTCAGGCTGTGTGTGTCTCTTGGTGGCTGTGTGTTTGTCTCAGTTTCAGTCTGTGTGTGTCTCTCAGTGTCAGTCTGTGTCTCTCAGTGTCAGTCTGTGTGTGTCTCTCAGTATCAGTCTGTGTGTGTCTCTCAGTGTCAGTCTGTGTGTGTCTCTCAGTGTCAGTCTGTGTGTCTCAGTGTCAGTCTGTGTGTGTCTCTCAGTATCAGTCTGTGTGTGTCTCTCAGTGTCAGTCTGTGTGTGTCTCTCAGTGTCAGTCTGTGTGTGTCTCTCAGTGTCAGTCTGTGTGTCTCTCAGTGTCAGTCTGTGTGTGTCTCTCAGTTTCAGTCTGTGTGTCTCATTGTCAGTCTGTGTGTCTCATTGTCAGTCTGTGTGTCTCATTGTCAGTCTGTGTGTCTCTCAGTGTCTCTCATTGTCAGTCTGTCTGTCTCTCAGTGTCTCTCAGTGTCAGGCTGTGTGTTTGTCTCAGTGTCAGGCTGTGTGTTTGTCTCAGTGTCAGGCTGTGTGTTTGTCTCAGTGTCAGGCTGTGTGTTTGTCTCAGTGTCAGGCTGTGTGTTTGTCTCAGTGTCAGGCTGTGTGTTTGTCTCAGTGTCAGGCTGTGTGTTTGTCTCAGTGTCAGGCTGTGTGTTTGTCTCAGTGTCAGGCTGTGTGTTTGTCAGTGTCAGTCTGTGTGTCTCTCTCAGTGTCAGTCTGTGTGTCTCATTGTCAGTCTGTGTGTCTCATTGTCAGTCTGTCTGTCTCAGTGTCTCTCAGTGTCAGGCTGTGTGTTTGTCTCAGTGTCAGGCTGTGTGTGTCTCTTGGTGTCAGTCTGTGTGTTTGTCAGTGTCAGGCTGCGTGTTTGTCTCAGTGTCAGGCTGTGTGTCTCTCTCAGTGTCAGTCTGTGTGTCTCATTGTCAGTCTGTGTGTCTCATTGTCAGTCTGTCTGTCTCAGTGTCTCTCAGTGTCAGGCTGTGTGTTTGTCTCAGTGTCAGGCTGTGTGTGTCTCTTGGTGTCAGTCTGTGTGTTTGTCAGTGTCAGGCTGCGTGTCTCTCTCAGTGTCAGTCTGTGTGTCTCTCTGTGTCAGTCTGTGTGTCTCTCTCAGTGTCAGGCTGCGTGTCTCTCTGTGTCAGGCTGCGTGTCAGGCTGTGTGTGTCTCAGTGTCAGGCTGTGTGTCTCTCAGTGTCAGGCTGTGTGTTTGTCTCAGTGTCAGGCTGTGTGTTTGTCTCAGTGTCAGGCTGTGTGTTTGTCTCAGTGTCAGGCTGTGTGTTTGTCAGTGTCAGTCTGTGTGTCTCTCTCAGTGTCAGTCTGTGTGTCTCATTGTCAGTCTGTGTGTCTCATTGTCAGTCTGTCTGTCTCAGTGTCTCTCAGTGTCAGGCTGTGTGTTTGTCTCAGTGTCAGGCTGTGTGTTTGTCTCAGTGTCAGGCTGTGTGTTTGTCTCAGTGTCAGGCTGTGTGTTTGTCAGTGTCAGTCTGTGTGTCTCTCTCAGTGTCAGTCTGTGTGTCTCATTGTCAGTCTGTGTGTCTCATTGTCAGTCTGTCTGTCTCAGTGTCTCTCAGTGTCAGGCTGTGTGTTTGTCTCAGTGTCAGGCTGTGTGTTTGTCTCAGTGTCAGGCTGTGTGTTTGTCTCAGTGTCAGGCTGTGTGTTTGTCTCAGTGTCAGTCTGTGTGTTTGTCAGTGTCAGGCTGCGTGTCTCTCTCAGTGTCAGTCTGTGTGTCTCTCTCAGTGTCAGGCTGCGTGTCTCTCTGTGTCAGGCTGCGTGTCAGTCTGTGTGTTTGTCTCAGTGTCAGGCTGTGTGTGTCTCAGTGTCAGGCTGTGTGTGTCTCAGTGTCAGGCTGTGTGTCTCTCAGTGTCAGGCTGTGTGTTTGTCTCAGTGTCAGGCTGTGTGTTTGTCTCAGTGTCAGGCTGTGTGTTTGTCAGTGTCAGTCTGTGTGTCTCTCTCAGTGTCAGTCTGTGTGTCTCATTGTCAGTCTGTGTGTCTCATTGTCAGTCTGTCTGTCTCAGTGTCTCTCAGTGTCAGGCTGTGTGTTTGTCTCAGTGTCAGGCTGTGTGTTTGTCTCAGTGTCAGGCTGTGTGTTTGTCTCAGTGTCAGGCTGTGTGTTTGTCTCAGTGTCAGGCTGTGTGTTTGTCTCAGTGTCAGGCTGTGTGTTTGTCAGTGTCAGTCTGTGTGTCTCTCTCAGTGTCAGTCTGTGTGTCTCATTGTCAGTCTGTGTGTCTCATTGTCAGTCTGTGTGTCTCATTGTCAGTCTGTCTGTCTCAGTGTCTCTCAGTGTCAGGCTGTGTGTTTGTCTCAGTGTCAGGCTGTGTGTGTCTCTTGGTGTCAGTCTGTGTGTTTGTCAGTGTCAGGCTGCGTGTTTGTCTCAGTGTCAGGCTGTGTGTCTCTCTCAGTGTCAGTCTGTGTGTCTCATTGTCAGTCTGTGTGTCTCATTGTCAGTCTGTGTGTCTCATTGTCAGTCTGTCTGTCTCAGTGTCTCTCAGTGTCAGGCTGTGTGTTTGTCTCAGTGTCAGGCTGTGTGTTTGTCTCAGTGTCAGGCTGTGTGTTTGTCTCAGTGTCAGGCTGTGTGTTTGTCTCAGTGTCAGGCTGTGTGTTTGTCTCAGTGTCAGGCTGTGTGTTTGTCTCAGTGTCAGTCTGTGTGTGTCTCAGTGTCAGTCTGTGTGTGTCTCTCAGTGTCAGTCTGTGTGTCTCTCTCAGTGTCAGCCTGTGTGTGTGTGTCTCAGTTTCAGTCTGTGTGTCTCATTGTCAGTCTGTGTGTCTCATTGTCAGTCTGTCTGTCTCTCAGTGTCTCTCAGTGTCAGGCTGTGTGTTTGTCTCAGTGTCAGGCTGCGTGTCTCTCTCAGTGTCAGGCTGCGTGTCAGTCTGTGTGTTTGTCTCAGTGTCAGGCTGTGTGTGTCTCAGTGTCAGGCTGTGTGTGTCTCAGTGTCAGGCTGTGTGTTTGTCTCAGTGTCAGGCTGTGTGTTTGTCTCAGTGTCAGGCTGTGTGTTTGTCTCAGTGTCAGGCTGTGTGTTTGTCTCAGTGTCAGGCTGTGTGTTTGTCAGTGTCAGTCTGTGTGTCTCTCTCAGTGTCAGTCTGTGTGTCTCATTGTCAGTCTGTGTGTCTCATTGTCAGTCTGTCTGTCTCAGTGTCTCTCAGTGTCAGGCTGTGTGTTTGTCTCAGTGTCAGGCTGTGTGTTTGTCTCAGTGTCAGTCTGTGTGTTTGTCTCAGTGTCAGTCTGTGTGTGTCTCTCAGTGTCAGTCTGTGTGTCTCTCTCAGTGTCAGTCTGTGTGTCTCTCTCAATGTCAGTCTGTGTGTCTCATTGTCAGTCTGTGTGTCTCATTGTCAGTCTGTGTGTCTCATTGTCAGTCTGTGTGTCTCATTGTCAGTCTGTGTGTCTCTCAGTGTCTCTCAGTGTCAGGCTGTGTGTCTCTCTCAGTGTCAGCCTGTGTGTGTGTGTCTCAGTTTCAGTCTGTGTGTCTCATTGTCAGTCTGTGTGTCTCATTGTCAGTCTGTGTGTCTCTCAGTGTCTCTCAGTGTCAGGCTGTGTGTTTGTCTCAGTGTCAGGCTGTGTGTTTGTCTCAGTGTCAGGCTGTGTGTGTCTCTTGGTGGCTGTGTGTTTGTCTCAGTTTCAGTCTGTGTGTGTCTCTCAGTGTCAGTCTGTGTGTCTCAGTGTCAGTCTGTGTGTCTCAGTGTCAGTCTGTGTGTCTCAGTGTCAGTCTGTGTGTGTGTCTCAGTGTCAGTCTGTGTGTGTGTCTCAGTGTCAGTCTGTGTGTGTCTCTCAGTATCAGTCTGTGTGTGTCTCTCAGTATCAGTCTGTGTGTGTCTCTCAGTGTCAGTCTGTGTGTGTCTCTCAGTGTCAGTCTGTGTGTCTCTGTGTCAGTCTTTGTGTCTCTGTGTCAGTCTGTGTGTCTCTCTCAGTTTCAGTCTGTGTGTCTCATTGTCAGTCTGTGTGTCTCATTGTCAGTCTGTGTGTCTCATTGTCAGTCTGTCTGTCTCTCAGTGTCTCTCAGTGTCAGTCTGTGTGTCTCATTGTCAGTCTGTGTGTCTCATTGTCAGTCTGTGTGTCTCATTGTCAGTCTGTGTCTCTCAGTGTCAGTCTGTCTGTCTCTCAGTGTCTCTCAGTGTCAGTCTGTGTGTGTCTCTCAGTGTCAGTCTGTGTGTGTCTCTCAGTATCAGTCTGTGTGTGTCTCTCAGTGTCAGTCTGTGTGTGTCTCTCAGTGTCAGTCTGTGTCAGTCTGTGTGTCTCTCTCAGTGTCAGCCTGTGTGTGTGTGTCTCAGTTTCAGTCTGTGTGTCTCATTGTCAGTCTGTGTGTCTCATTGTCAGTCTGTCTGTCTCTCAGTGTCTCTCAGTGTCAGGCTGTGTGTTTGTCTCAGTGTCAGGCTGTGTGTTTGTCTCAGTGTCAGGCTGTGTGTTTGTCTCAGTGTCAGGCTGTGTGTTTGTCTCAGTGTCAGGCTGTGTGTTTGTCTCAGTGTCAGGCTGTGTGTTTGTCTCAGTGTCAGGCTGTGTGTTTGTCTCAGTGTCAGGCTGTGTGTGTCTCAGTGTCAGGCTGTGTGTCTCTCTGTGTCAGGCTGCGTGTCAGTCTGTGTGTTTGTCTCAGTGTCAGGCTGTGTGTGTCTCAGTGTCAGGCTGTGTGTCTCTCAGTGTCAGGCTGCGTGTCAGTCTGTGTGTTTGTCTCAGTGTCAGGCTGTGTGTGTCTCAGTGTCAGGCTGTGTGTCTCTCAGTGTCAGGCTGTGTGTCTCTCAGTGTCAGGCTGTGTGTTTGTCTCAGTGTCAGGCTGTGTGTTTGTCTCAGTGTCAGGCTGTGTGTTTGTCTCAGTGTCAGGCTGTGTGTTTGTCAGTGTCAGTCTGTGTGTTTGTCAGTGTCAGTCTGTGTGTCTCTCTCAGTGTCAGTCTGTGTGTCTCATTGTCAGTCTGTCTGTCTCATTGTCAGTCTGTGTGTCTCATTGTCAGTCTGTCTGTCTCAGTGTCTCTCAGTGTCAGGCTGTGTGTTTGTCTCAGTGTCAGGCTGTGTGTGTCTCTTGGTGTCAGTCTGTGTGTTTGTCAGTGTCAGGCTGCGTGTCTCTCTCAGTGTCAGTCTGCGTGTCTCTCTCAGTGTGAGTCTGCGTGTCTCTCTCAGTGTCAGGCTGCGTGTCTCTCTCAGTGTCAGGCTGCGTGTCAGTCTGTGTGTTTGTCTCAGTGTCAGGCTGTGTGTGTCTCATTGTCAGTCTGTGTGTCTCATTGTCAGTCTGTGTGTCTCATTGTCAGTCTGTGTGTTTGTCTCAGTGTCAGGCTGTGTGTGTCTCAGTGTCAGGCTGTGTGTTTGTCTCAGTGTCAGGCTGTGTGTTTGTCTCAGTGTCAGGATGTGTGTTTGTCTCAGTGTCAGGCTGTGTGTTTGTCTCAGTGTCAGGCTGTGTGTTTGTCAGTGTCAGTCTGTGTGTTTGTCAGTGTCAGTCTGTGTGTCTCATTGTCAGTCTGTGTGTCTCATTGTCAGTCTGTCTGTCTCAGTGTCTCTCAGTGTCAGGCTGTGTGTTTGTCTCAGTGTCAGGCTGTGTGTTTGTCTCAGTGTCAGGCTGTGTGTTTGTCTCAGTGTCAGGCTGTGTTTGTCTCAGTGTCAGGCTGTGTTTGTCTCAGTGTCAGGCTGTGTGTGTCTCTTGGTGTCAGTCTGCGTGTTTGTCAGTGTCAGGCTGCGTGTCTCTCTCAGTGTCAGGCTGCGTGTCAGTCTGTGTGTTTGTCTCAGTGTCAGGCTGTGTGTGTCTCAGTGTCAGGCTGCGTGTCTCTCTCAGTGTCAGGCTGTGTGTGTCTCTCAGCGTCAGTCTGTGTGTCTCTCAGTGACAGTCTGTGTGTCTCAGTGTCAGTCTGTGTGTCTCAGTGTCAGTCTGTGTGTCTCAGTTTCAGTCTGTGTGTCTCAGTTTCAGTGTCAGGCTGTGTGTGTCTCTCGGTGTCAGTCTGTGTGTGTGTCTCTCGGTGTCAGTCTGTGTGTGTGTCTCTCGGTGTCAGTCTGTGTGTGTGTCTCTCGGTGTCAGTCTGTGTGTGTGTCTCTCAGTGTCAGTCTGTGTGTCTCTCTCAGTGTCAGCCTGTGTGTGTGTGTCTCATTGTCAGTCTGTGTGTCTCATTGTCAGTCTGTGTGTCTCATTGTCAGTCTGTCTGTCTCATTGTCAGTCTGTCTGTCTCTCAGTGTCAGGCTGTGTGTTTGTCTCAGTGTCAGGCTGTATGTTTGTCTCAGTGTCAGGCTGTGTGTGTCTCTTGGTGTCAGTCTGTGTGTTTGTCAGTGTCAGGCTGCGTGTCTCTCTCAGTGTCAGGCTGCGTGTCTCTCTCAGTGTCAGGCTGCGTGTCTCTCTCAGTGTCAGGCTGCGTGTCTCTCTCAGTGTCAGGCTGCGTGTCTCTGTGTCAGTCTGTGTCTCTCTCAGTGTCAGTCTGTGTGTCTCTCTCAGTGTCAGCCTGTGTGTGTGTGTCTCAGTTTCAGTCTGTGTGTCTCATTGTCAGTCTGTGTGTCTCATTGTCAGTCTGTGTGTCTCATTGTCAGTCTGTGTGTCTCATTGTCAGTCTGTGTGTCTCATTGTCAGTCTGTGTGTCTCTCAGTGTCAGGCTGTGTGTCTCTCTCAGTGTCAGCCTGTGTGTGTGTGTCTCAGTTTCAGTCTGTGTGTCTCTCATTGTCTCTCAGTGTCAGGCTGTGTGTTTGTCTCAGTGTCAGGCTGTGTGTTTGTCTCTGTGTCAGGCTGTGTGTTTGTGTCAGTGTCAGGCTGTGTGTTTGTCTCAGTGTCAGGCTGTGTGTTTGTCTCAGTGTCAGGCTGTGTGTTTGTCTCAGTGTCAGGCTGTGTGTCTCTCTCAGTGTCAGTCTGTGTGTCTCATTGTCAGTCTGTGTGTCTCATTGTCAGTCTGTCTGTCTCAGTGTCTCTGTGTCAGGCTGTGTGTTTGTCTCTGTGTCAGGCTGTGTGTTTGTCTCAGTGTCAGGCTGTGTGTTTGTCTCAGTGTCAGGCTGTGTGTTTGTCAGTGTCAGTCTGTGTGTCTCTCTCATTGTCAGTCTGTCTGTCTCATTGTCAGTCTGTCTGTCTCAGTGTCTCTCAGTGTCAGGCTGTGTGTTTGTCTCAGTGTCAGGCTGTGTGTTTGTCTCAGTGTCAGGCTGTGTGTTTGTCTCAGTGTCAGGCTGTGTGTTTGTCAGTGTCAGTCTGTGTGTCTCTCTCAGTGTCAGTCTGTGTGTCTCATTGTCAGTCTGTGTGTCTCATTGTCAGTCTGTGTGTCTCATTGTCAGTCTGTGTGTCTCATTGTCAGTCTGTGTGTCTCATTGTCAGTCTGTCTGTCTCAGTGTCTCTCAGTGTCAGGCTGTGTGTTTGTCTCAGTGTCAGGCTGTGTGTGTCTCTTGGTGTCAGTCTGTGTGTTTGTCAGTGTCAGGCTGCGTGTCTCTCTCAGTGTCAGTCTGTGTGTCTCTCTCAGTGTCAGTCTGTGTGTCTCTCTCAGTGTCAGGCTGCGTGTCTCTCTGTGTCAGGCTGCGTGTCAGTCTGTGTGTTTGTCTCAGTGTCAGGCTGTGTGTGTCTCAGTGTCAGGCTGTGTGTCTCTCAGTGTCAGGCTGCGTGTCAGTCTGTGTGTTTGTCTCAGTGTCAGTCTGTGTGTGTCTCAGTGTCAGGCTGTGTGTGTCTCAGTGTCAGGCTGTGTGTCTCTCAGTGTCAGGCTGTGTGTTTGTCTCAGTGTCAGGCTGTGTGTTTGTCTCAGTGTCAGGCTGTGTGTTTGTCTCTCAGTGTCAGGCTGTGTGTTTGTCAGTGTCAGTCTGTGTGTTTGTCAGTGTCAGTCTGTGTGTCTCTCTCAGTGTCAGTCTGTGTGTCTCATTGTCAGTCTGTCTGTCTCATTGTCAGTCTGTCTGTCTCATTGTCAGTCTGTCTGTCTCAGTGTCTCTCAGTGTCAGGCTGTGTGTTTGTCTCAGTGTCAGGCTGTGTGTTTGTCTCAGTGTCAGGCTGTGTGTTTGTCTCAGTGTCAGGCTGTGTGTTTGTCAGTGTCAGTCTGTGTGTCTCTCTCAGTGTCAGTCTGTGTGTCTCATTGTCAGTCTGTGTGTCTCATTGTCAGTCTGTGTGTCTCATTGTCAGTCTGTCTGTCTCAGTGTCTCTCAGTGTCAGGCTGTGTGTTTGTCTCAGTGTCAGGCTGTGTGTGTCTCTTGGTGTCAGTCTGTGTGTTTGTCAGTGTCAGGCTGCGTGTCTCTCTCAGTGTCAGTCTGTGTGTCTCTCTCAGTGTCAGTCTGTGTGTCTCTCTCAGTGTCAGTCTGTGTGTCTCTCTCAGTGTCAGGCTGCGTGTCTCTCTGTGTCAGGCTGCGTGTCAGTCTGTGTGTTTGTCTCAGTGTCAGGCTGTGTGTGTCTCAGTGTCAGGCTGTGTGTCTCTCAGTGTCAGGCTGCGTGTCAGTCTGTGTGTTTGTCTCAGTGTCAGGCTGTGTGTGTCTCAGTGTCAGGCTGTGTGTGTCTCAGTGTCAGGCTGTGTGTCTCTCAGTGTCAGGCTGTGTGTTTGTCTCAGTGTCAGGCTGTGTGTTTGTCTCAGTGTCAGGCTGTGTGTTTGTCTCAGTGTCAGGCTGTGTGTTTGTCAGTGTCAGTCTGTGTGTTTGTCAGTGTCAGTCTGTGTGTTTGTCAGTGTCAGTCTGTGTGTCTCATTGTCAGTCTGTCTGTCTCATTGTCAGTCTGTCTGTCTCATTGTCAGTCTGTCTGTCTCAGTGTCTCTCAGTGTCAGGCTGTGTGTTTGTCTCAGTGTCAGGCTGTGTGTTTGTCTCAGTGTCAGGCTGTGTGTTTGTCTCAGTGTCAGGCTGTGTGTTTGTCTCAGTGTCAGGCTGTGTGTTTGTCTCAGTGTCAGGCTGTGTGTTTGTCTCAGTGTCAGGCTGTGTGTTTGTCAGTGTCAGTCTGTGTGTCTCTCTCAGTGTCAGTTTGTGTGTCTCATTGTCAGTCTGTGTGTCTCATTGTCAGTCTGTGTGTCTCATTGTCAGTCTGTCTGTCTCAGTGTCTCTCAGTGTCAGGCTGTGTGTTTGTCTCAGTGTCAGGCTGTGTGTGTCTCTTGGTGTCAGTCTGTGTGTGTCTCTTGGTGTCAGTCTGTGTGTTTGTCAGTGTCAGGCTGCGTGTCTCTCTCAGTGTCAGTCTGCGTGTCTCTCTCAGTGTCAGGCTGCGTGTCTCTCTCAGTGTCAGGCTGCGTGTCAGTCTGTGTGTTTGTCTCAGTGTCAGGCTGTGTGTGTCTCAGTGTCAGGCTGTGTGTCTCTCAGTGTCAGGCTGCGTGTCAGTCTGTGTGTTTGTCTCAGTGTCAGGCTGTGTGTGTCTCAGTGTCAGGCTGTGTGTGTCTCAGTGTCAGGCTGTGTGTCTCTCAGTGTCAGGCTGTGTGTTTGTCTCAGTGTCAGGCTGTGTGTTTGTCTCAGTGTCAGGCTGTGTGTTTGTCAGTGTCAGTCTGTGTGTCTCTCAGTGTCAGTCTGTGTGTCTCAGTTTCAGTCTGTGTGTCTCATTGTCAGTCTGTCTGTCTCAGTGTCTCTCAGTGTCAGGCTGTGTGTTTGTCTCAGTGTCAGGCTGTGTGTTTGTCTCAGTGTCAGGCTGTGTGTTTGTCTCAGTGTCAGGCTGTGTGTGTCTCTTGGTGTCAGTCTGTGTGTTTGTCAGTGTCAGGCTGCGTGTCTCTCTCAGTGTCAGGCTGCGTGTCAGTCTGTGTGTTTGTCTCAGTGTCAGGCTGTGTGTGTCTCAGTGTCAGGCTGCGTGTCTCTCTCAGTGTCAGGCTGTGTGTGTCTCTCAGCGTCAGTCTGTGTGTCTCTCAGTGTCAGTCTGTGTGTCTCAGTTTCAGTCTGTGTGTCTCAGTTTCAGTCTGTGTGTCTCATTGTCAGTCTGTCTGTCTCTCAGTGTCTCTCGGTGTCAGTCTGTGTGTGTGTCTCTCGGTGTCAGTCTGTGTGTGTGTCTCTCGGTGTCAGTCTGTGTGTGTGTCTCTCGGTGTCAGTCTGTGTGTGTGTCTCTCAGTGTCAGTCTGTGTGTCTCTCTCAGTTTCAGTCTGTGTGTCTCAGTTTCAGTCTGTGTGTCTCATTGTCAGTCTGTGTGTCTCATTGTCAGTCTGTGTGTCTCATTGTCAGTCTGTGTGTCTCATTGTCAGTCTGTCTGTCTCAGTGTCTCTCAGTGTCAGGCTGTGTGTTTGTCTCAGTGTCAGGCTGTGTGTTTGTCTCAGTGTCAGGCTGTGTGTGTCTCTTGGTGTCAGTCTGTGTGTTTGTCAGTGTCAGGCTGCGTGTCTCTCTCAGTGTCAGGCTGCGTGTCTCTCTCAGTGTCAGGCTGCGTGTCTCTCTCAGTGTCAGGCTGCGTGTCTCTCTCAGTGTCAGTCTGTGTGTCTCATTGTCAGTCTGTGTGTCTCATTGTCAGTCTGTGTGTCTCATTGTCAGTCTGTCTGTCTCAGTGTCTCTCAGTGTCAGGCTGTGTGTTTGTCTCAGTGTCAGCCTGTGTGTGTGTGTCTCAGTTTCAGTCTGTGTGTCTCATTGTCAGTCTGTGTGTCTCATTGTCAGTCTGTGTGTCTCTCAGTGTCTCTCAGTGTCAGGCTGTGTGTTTGTCTCAGTGTCAGGCTGTGTGTTTGTCTCAGTGTCAGGCTGTGTGTTTGTCTCAGTGTCAGGCTGTGTGTTTGTCTCTGTGTCAGGCTGTGTGTTTGTCTCTGTGTCAGGCTGTGTGTGTCTCTCAGTGTCAGGCTGTGTGTTTCTTGGTATCAGTCTGTGTGTTTGTCTCAGTGTCATGCTGTGTGTTTGTCTCAGTGTCATGCTGTGTGTTTGTCTCAGTGTCATGCTGTGTGTTTGTCTCAGTGTCAGGCTGTGTGTTTGTCTCAGTGTCAGGCTGTGTGTTTGTCTCAGTGTCAGGCTGTGTGTTTGTCTCTGTGTCAGGCTGTGTGTTTGTCTCTGTGTCAGGCTGTGTGTTTGTCTCTGTGTCAGGCTGTGTGTGTCTCTCAGTGTCAGGCTGTGTGTTTCTTGGTATCAGTCTGTGTGTTTGTCTCAGTGTCATGCTGTGTGTTTGTCTCAGTGTCAGGCTGTGTGTTTGTCTCAGTGTCAGGCTGTGTGTTTGTCTCAGTTTCAGTCTGTGTGTGTCTCTCAGTGTCAGTCTGTGTGTCTCAGTGTCAGTCTGTGTGTGTCTCAGTGTCAGTCTGTGTGTGTCTCAGTGTCAGTCTGTGTGTCTCTCAGTGTCAGTCTGTGTGTCTCTCAGTGTCAGTCTGTGTGTGTCTCTCAGTGTCAGTCTGTGTGTCTCTCAGTGTCAGGCTGTGTGTCTCTCAGTATCAGTCTGTGTGTGTCTCTCGGTGTCAGTCTGTGTGTGTCTCTCGGTGTCAGTCTGTGTGTGTCTCTCAGTGTCAGTCTGTGTGTCTCTGTGTCAGTCTGTGTGTCTCTCTCAGTGTCAGCCTGTGTGTGTGTGTGTCTCAGTTTCAGTCTGTGTGTCTCATTGTCAGTCTGTGTGTCTCATTGTCAGTCTGTGTGTCTCTCAGTGTCTCTCATTGTCAGTCTGTCTGTCTCTCAGTGTCTCTCAGTGTCAGGCTGTGTGTTTGTCTCAGTGTCAGGCTGTGTGTTTGTCTCAGTGTCAGGCTGTGTGTTTGTCTCAGTGTCAGGCTGTGTGTTTGTCAGTGTCAGTCTGTGTGTCTCTCTCAGTGTCAGTCTGTGTGTCTCATTGTCAGTCTGTGTGTCTCATTGTCAGTCTGTCTGTCTCAGTGTCTCTCAGTGTCAGGCTGTGTGTTTGTCTCAGTGTCAGGCTGCGTGTCTCTCTCAGTGTCAGGCTGCGTGTCTCTCTCAGTGTCAGTCTGTGTGTCTCTCTCAGTGTCAGGCTGCGTGTCTCTCTCAGTGTCAGTCTGTGTGTCTCTCTCAGTGTCAGTCTGTGTGTTTGTCTCAGTGTCAGTCTGTGTGTTTGTCTCAGTGTCAGGCTGTGTGTCTCTCAGTGTCAGGCTGCGTGTCAGTCTGTGTGTTTGTCTCAGTGTCAGGCTGTGTGTGTCTCAGTGTCAGGCTGTGTGTGTCTCAGTGTCAGGCTGTGTGTCTCTCAGTGTCAGGCTGTGTGTTTGTCTCAGTGTCAGGCTGTGTGTTTGTCTCAGTGTCAGTCTGTGTGTTTGTCTCAGTGTCAGTCTGTGTGTTTGTCAGTGTCAGTCTGTGTGTCTCTCTCAGTGTCAGTCTGTGTGTCTCATTGTCAGTCTGTGTGTCTCATTGTCAGTCTGTCTGTCTCAGTGTCTCTCAGTGTCAGGCTGTGTGTTTGTCTCAGTGTCAGGCTGTGTGTTTGTCTCAGTGTCAGGCTGTGTGTGTCTCTTGGTGTCAGTCTGTGTGTTTGTCAGTGTCAGGCTGCGTGTCTCTCTCAGTGTCAGGCTGCGTGTCTCTCTCAGTGTCAGTCTGTGTGTCTCTCTCAGTGTCAGGCTGCGTGTCTCTCTCAGTGTCAGGCTGCGTGTCAGTCTGTGTGTTTGTCTCAGTGTCAGGCTGTGTGTGTCTCAGTGTCAGGCTGCGTGTCTCTCTCAGTGTCAGGCTGTGTGTGTCTCTCAGCGTCAGTCTGTGTGTCTCAGTTTCAGTCTGTGTGTCTCAGTTTCAGTCTGTGTGTCTCATTGTCAGTCTGTCTGTCTCTCAGTGTCTCTCGGTGTCAGTCTGTGTGTGTGTCTCTCGGTGTCAGTCTGTGTGTGTGTCTCTCGGTGTCAGTCTGTGTGTGTGTCTCTCTCAGTGTCAGCCTGTGTGTGTGTGTCTCAGTTTCAGTCTGTGTGTCTCATTGTCAGTCTGTGTGTCTCATTGTCAGTCTGTGTGTCTCATTGTCAGTCTGTGTGTCTCATTGTCAGTCTGTCTGTCTCATTGTCTCTCAGTGTCAGGCTGTGTGTTTGTCTCAGTGTCAGGCTGTGTGTTTGTCTCAGTGTCAGGCTGTGTGTGTCTCTTGGTGTCAGTCTGTGTGTTTGTCAGTGTCAGGCTGCGTGTCTCTCTCAGTGTCAGGCTGCGTGTCTCTCTCAGTGTCAGGCTGCGTGTCTCTCTCAGTGTCAGGCTGCGTGTCTCTCTCAGTGTCAGTCTGTGTGTCTCTCAGCGTCAGTCTGTGTGTCTCTCAGCGACAGTCTGTGTGTCTCTCAGCGACAGTCTGTGTGTCTCTCAGCGACAGTCTGTGTGTCTCAGTCTGTGTGTCTCATTGTCAGTCTGTCTGTCTCTCAGTGTCTCTCGGTGTCAGTCTGTGTGTGTGTCTCTCAGTGTCAGTCTGTGTGTCAGGCTGTGTGTGTCTCAGTGTCAGGCTGTGTGTGTCTCAGTGTCAGGCTGTGTGTGTCTCAGTGTCAGGCTGTGTGTCTAAGTGTCAGTCTGTGTTTGTCTCTCTTTATGTCTCTCAGAGAGACACACACACAGACTAACACACAGCCTTACACCAAGAGACAAACACACAGCCTTACACCAAGAGACAAACACACAGCCTTACACCAAGAGACAAACACACAGCCTGACACCAAGAGACAAACACACAGCCTGACACCAAGAGACAAACACACAGCCTGACACCAAGAGACAAACACACAGCCTGACACCAAGAGACAAACACACAGCCTGACACCAAGAGACAAACACCCAGCCTGACACCAAGAGACAAAAACACAGCCTGACACTGAGGCAAACACACTGTGTGTCTCTCTGCGTGAGCCCGTGTGTCTCTCTGCGTGAGCCCGTGTGTCTCTCTGCGTGAGCCCGTGTGTCTCTCTGCGTGAGCCTGTGTGTCTCTCTGCGTGAGCCCGTGTGTCTCGGTGTCAGGCTGTGTGTGTGTCTCGGTGTCAGGCTGTGTATCTATTGCAGTGGTTTCCAATCCTGTCCTCAAGACACCCCAGACAGGTCAGGTATTCGATGTAACAGTGTGAACACAGGTGAGAAAATTAGAGGCTTCTGTTGAATACTAATTGCCTCACCTGTGGTCACTTTGTTACATCGAATACCTGACCTGTCTGGGGTGCCCTGGGGAACACATTGGAAACCCCTGCTCTAGTGTATAACTGTCTTCTCCCAGCCTTTAGTACCATTGTACCTTATTACATTATTTTGCGCTCACAGTTGGCAGTGCCATTGTACCTTATTACATTATGTTGGGCTCACAGTCAGCAGTGCCATTGTACCTTATTACATTATGTTGGGCTCCCAGCTGTCAGTGCCATTGTACCTTATTACATTATTTTGGGCTTCCAGCCGGCAGTGCCATTGTACCTTATTACATTATGTTGGGCTCACAGTCAGCAGTGCCATTGTACCTTATTACATTATGTTGGGCTCCCAGCTGTCAGTGCCATTGTACCTTATTACATTATTTTGGGCTTCCAGCCGGCAGTGCCATTGTACCTTATTACATTATTTTGGGCTTCCAGCCGGCAGTGCCATTGTACCTTATTACATTATTTTGGGCTCCCAGCCACCAGTGCAATTCTACCTTATTACATTATGTTGGGCTCCAAGCCCGCAGTGCCATTGTACCTTATTACATTATGTTGGGCTCACAGTCAGCAGTGCCATTGTACCTTATTACATTATGTTGGGCTCACAGTCAGCAGTGCCATTGTACCTTATTACATTATGTTGGGCTCACAGTCAGCAGTGCCATTGTACCTTATTACATTATGTTGCGCTCCCAGCTGTCAGTGCCATTGTACCTTATTACATTATTTTGGGCTTCCAGCCGGCAGTGCCATTGTACCTTATTACATTATGTTGGGCTCCCAGCCGGCAGTGCCATTGTACCTTACTACATTATGTTGGGCTCCCAGCCGGCAGGGCCATTGTACCTTATTACATTATGTTGGGCTCCCAGTCGGCAGGGCCATTGTACCTTATTACATTATGTTGGGCTCCCAGTCGGCAGTGCCATTGTACCCTTTTACATTATGTTGGGCTCCCAGCCGGCAGTGCCATTGTACCTTATTACATTATTTTGGGCTCCCAGCCGGCAGTGCCATTGTACCTTATTACATTATTTTGGGCTTCCAGCCAGCAGTGCCATTGTACCTTAGTACCTTATTTTTGGCTCCCAGCCAGCAGTGCCATTGTACCTCATTACATTATGTTGGGCTCCCAGCCGGCAGTGCCATTGTACCTTATTACATTATGTTGGGCTTCCAGCCGGCAGTGCCATTGTACCTTATTACATTATGTTGGGCTTCCAGCCGGCAGTGCCATTGTACCTTATTACATTATGTTGGGCTCCCAGCCGGCAGTGCCATTGTACCTTATTTTATTATGTTCGGCTCCTTCTGTGGGCTCCGTCTTAATGTCTCTTTCCAGTAAATCTGTGGACAGAGAAACCAGACGCCCAGAATGACATCACATGCAGGAAATATGACTCCAGGCCCACATGCCCGTTACTACTGTGACTGAATGTTAGTAACAATATGCAAGGAAACACAAACCATTGTACAGTGAACTGATAATGAGCAGGCTGCGCTGTATAGTGACACTGAGTATATATACACAGATAATGGGCAGGCTGCGCTGTATAGTGACCGGAGTATCTATACGCTGATAATGAGCAGGCTGCGCGGTCTAGTGACACTGAGTATCTATAAACTGATAATGAGCAGGCTGCACTGTATAGTGACACTGAGTATCTATATGAGCAGGCTGCGCTGTATAGTGACACTGAGTATCTATATAAGCAGGCGGCACTGTATAGTGACACAGAGTATCTATAAACTGATAATGAGAAGGCTGTGCTGTATAGTAATGCTGAGTATCTATACGCTCACACACGCTCCACTGAACATTAATGCAGTGCATCTGTCTACTTGTAATGAGCAGGCTGTACTGTATAATGGTATGAAGTATCTATACACACATAATGAACATGCTGCAATGTACAATAGTACTGAGTGTCTGTATACTGACCATGAGAAAGCTACACTATATAATAATACTGAGTATAATCTCATATGTGCCAAGTCCCAAGAAGAAAAGAAACTTGCAAAGGTAACAAGTACATTTTAGGGTGTTTTATACATTTCAATCACCTTTAATAGTAGTTGTGAGTAATGCCTGCGAGTGCTTTGCTATCCCGCAAACTGTGGGGAAATCATGCAACTAGGCGCCGTTGTACCCACAAAAAGCATAGGCGTGACAGAGACTGAAGGGGGAGAGAGGGAGGAGGAGAGAGGCATGGGGAGCAATCAGGTATAGAGAGAAAGGAGGAGGGGAAGAGAGGAGACAGAAGGGGAGAGAGAGATGGAGGGGAGAGAGGGGGAGGGAAAGAGAGAGAAGGAGTGGCAGAGGGAGAGAGGTAGGGAGAGAGAGATGGAGGGGAGAGAGGGATGGGAAGCAAGCAGGTATAGAGAGAAAGGAGGAGGGGAAGAGAGGAGACAGAAGGGGAGAGAGAGATGGAGTGGGAGAGAGGGGGAGGGAGAGAGAGAGAAGGAGCAGGAGAGAGGTAGGGAGAGATGGAGGGGGAAAGAGGGATGGGGAGCAAGCAGGTATAGAGAGAAAGGAGGAGGGGAAGAGAGGAGACAGAAGGGGAGAGAGAGATGGAGGGGAGAGAGGGGGAGGGAAAGAGAGAGAAGGAGTGGGAGAGGGAGAGAGGTAGGGAGAGAGAGATGGAGGGGGGGAGAGGGATGGGGAGCCAGCAGGTATAGAGAGAAAGGAAGAGGGGAAGAGAGGAGACAGAAAGGGAGAGAGAGATGGAGGGGGAGAGTGGGGGAGGGAGAGAGAGAGAAGGAGCGGGAGAGGGAGAGAGGTAGGGAGAGATGGTGGGGGAAAGAGGGATGGGGAGCAAGCAGGTATAGAGAGAAAATCGGAGGAGAAGAGAGGAGACAGAAGGGGAGAGAGAGATGGAGGGGAGAGAGGGGTAGGGATAGAGAGAGAAGGAGAGGGAGAGAGGTAGGGAGAGAGACATTGGGTTGGAGGAGGGGGAGGGAAAGAGAGAGAAGGAGAGGGAGAGAGGTAGGTAGGGAGAGAGAGATGGAGGGGGAGATAGGGGGAGGAAGAGAGAGAGAAGGAGTGGGAGAGAGGGACGGAGAGAGAGATGGACTGGGAGAGAGGGGGAGGGAGAGAGAGAGAGATGGGGAGAGAGGGATGGGGAGCAAGCAGGTATAGAGAGAAAGGAGGGGCGAAGAGAGGAGACAGAAGGGGGAGAGAAATGAGGGGGAGAGAGGGAGGGAGAGAGATAGAAGGAGTGGGAGAGGGAGAGAGGGATGGAGGGGGAGAGAGGGGGAGGGAGAGAAGGAGTGGGAGAGGGAGGGGAGAGAGGGATGGAGAGAGAGATGGAGGGGGAGAGAGGGGGAGGGAGAGAGACAGCACAGAGAGAGACAGAACAGAAAATGTAACATAAGTTATGATACTGTTATTTATGACTGGCACATTACTAATTGTTTTAATAAACAACAGGTTTCATCTGTAATGGCCTGACCAGTGACCTGAGAGGATGTTTAAACAGGATCTCATGGAAGGCTCTTATCTGTCTAATTATGATCTTGCTTTACATTTAAAGGAATGGGGTAAAAGGTCAGGAGAGAGGAGGAGAAAACTATCCTTACCAGTCACATTTTAGTTTTCTACACCACAGATCACTTATTTTTTTTATATAAAATAGTTAAGACATGTATGATTGACATGTTTGACTAAAGTGTCCTTTTAACATTTACTGGCTTTATCTGTGGGCAAATAATGTACATCCAAGGGTCCAATCTGTGCTATCAGCTGACATTTCTAATCATTATTTCCAATATTAGAAGTATTGATCCACAAACAGAGTAGTATGGAAGACTCCAGTAACTACAGACCAGTGAGTCTGACACCAGAAATATGTCTGTTAATGGGAACACTGTTTAAAAAAAAAAGAATAATTGAATATCTTAAACTTTGTCTGGGATTCAATTCAAAGGTAGATGAATATCAAGAAAATTGTTAGATGAAGGGTTGGTTCCTTTAGATGTTGGGGCCGGGTTTGTGTAATATATTTCATAGTGATATAACTAATGGAATTAAACGGAAGTAAATTAAATAAGTAATGATTTAAACAATTAGCTGAATGGTCACGTTCATGGGCTCTCACAGCAACTCATTTGCCTCTCACCCTTTCTGCCATACTTGTTTCTTCTGTATTTCTCTCAGCCCATTTTCTCAAGTGGTGATGTCACTGATGATGTCACTGCCTATTGTGACGCAAAACTGATGTATATTATCTTAAAGAGACCCCAAACTTCCACACCTATCAAGCCCTCTGAGCCACACATTGGCATACAGGAGATACAAAATCAATTCTAAATATTTCAGAAATGATTTGCTGTATAAAACAACTGCTAGTACAATGTCTACTCAGTTTTTAATTATCTTTAAAATTAAATCAACTTTCTTTTGGAGTGACCCTTTAAACATGATTTAAATAACAGCTTCCATTTCTTCTTGCTTTGAATGGGTTTGGGAAAATAATTATTCATTTTTGTCAATTTTGTTTTAATATTTACAAACCACATTGTGTATAAATTGTGCTTAATTGTCTTTGTGTAATATAAATATGATTCAGCCTATAAAAAGCTATTTCAGCCTTTTTTCAGTGAAATAAAATATCTTATGAGTTACTTCAGAGTATCTTCTTAGTGTAAAGCGTATAATCTGCCAGTACCTGAACCCTATCTAACACCTAACCCCCCTAACAACTAACCCTAATGCCCCTAACACCTAACCCTAATACCCCTCACCCTAACACCTAGCCTTAACCCTAACACCTAGCCCCCTCACCCTAACCCCCTAACACCTAACCCTAACACCCCTAACACCTAACCCTAAGACACCTCACCCTACTATCCTTAACCCTAACCCCCTTACCATAACACCTAAATCCCTCACCCTAAGATCTAATCCCCCTAACACCTAACCCTAACACCCCTCACCCTAACACATAGCCTTAACACTAGCCCCCTCACGCTAATACCTAGCCCCCTCACCCTAATACCTAGACCCTAACATCCCTAACCATTACAACCCTCATCCTAACCCTAACACCCCTCACCCTAACACCTAGCCCTAACCTTAAAACCCCTCATCCTAACACCCCTCACCCTAACACCTACCCTTAACACTAACCCCCTCACCTTAATACCTAGTGTGACGAAGTGCCCTTCGCCACTTTGTCTTGGAGAGGACTGTTTGCCAGCCTCCTGCCTTTTGACTATGGACCGGCATTTAAATACTTTATTTTCCTATGCAGAAAGACTTTGGTTCCATGGCCATTGAACTATATGTATGTGGTCTGAGCGCCATTCAGTAATAATGTGTGCTCAGACCTAAGCTATCTGCAGATATGTTCTGGGTTATAATATGTTGTGGTTATGTCTGTAAAAATATTGTATTGTGTGGTATGCAGTCAAATATCTTTGGTCTCATACACTCGGTCAGGAGTTGCCCATCTGCCGCTTAATACTATCTGCGAAAACACACAAGAGATAGCAGGAGCTGAGCAAGATAAACCTCACAGGGTGTGGCCAGGACTTGAACAAAGAGCCAGTATGGGGTTTCCCCAGGGGCATAGTCCAGGAGGAAACAGGAAGTGTTCACTGGGACAGTCTGGGTGAGAATGAGCATAGTAGCCAAGCCTGGGGTTGGCCCATGGGAGGAGTCTCATGGTTCCCACGTAGGGACCCTGTCTGATTGGCCAGAGGTAATTAGGGGTTGACCAAAGGTAGTCACTGCCCCTACTGTGTATGTGAAGTGTTTAAAATGTGTGTTGTTTTTTAAATAAAGTCAGTTCTACTTGACCCTTCAAAACGTAGTCTCATCTCGTTCTTTGAGGGGATTGCTATATCATACTGGGGATTGCTATGCTTTTGCATACTCCCTTGAGCTGTAACTACTGAACCCTTGTTCCTGATGTACTCTTCCTTGGAGGAGAGGTCCGGTGCGGTGCTTGTAGGCCTCGACGCAAACTAGGAAGCGTCCATCAAAGGAGGTACCCGGTCGGGGTGCCAGTAGATCCGTTACACCTAGCCCCCTCACCCTAACCCTAACACCCCTCACCCTAACACCTAATCCTAACACCCCTCACCCTAACACCTAGCTCTAACCTCAACACCCTTCATCCTAACACCCCTCACCCTAACACTAAACCCTAAGAAATTCAAGGACACCGCAGCTGCGCCACTTAGTGGCCAAGGGCCATCACTGTGCATGGCCAGCCAACAGGAAAGGCCCTGTGAAACGAATATCACCTGTCTACCAACATTCCTTCAGGACCACTTGTCTTTGCAGTGTTTGAGCGTGCAACCACCCACAGTCCTGCATTTTTACAATGAAGTAAGAAACAGTCTCATTGTCATCTGATCCTGAATGTTTAGTTGAAACTGACCAAATGTGTCGAACTGAGGAGGGTCACGTGTGGGATGCCTGTGTTACTGGATAAAAGGTTTTTATATTGAGGGTTAATTTTGCCTAAATCTCCATATCCAATTATACCTGAGGGTCTTGGTGGATCACTAAATTATTGTTCTTTCTGCTATTTAACATATAGAATGCTGTTAGCTATGTTGAAGTTGAAGGATGGAAGATTTACTGGTAATTTGCTGCAGTACTACTTTACAGACATGATAGTATCAAAGACCAGGAAGACCACAACACTTTCCCAAAACTAGATGGAGCTATCACTTGCATAACCTTGCTTTTTATTATAAAATAAAGTGTTGGGGTTTAGGACACTAAGAAAAGAGAGATAGGGGGCTCTGGGAGTGGAGGTGAGGGTGGAGAGAAAAGAAGAGGATATGAGGGTGGAGAGTGAGGGAGTGGAGGGGAGGATGGAGAGAGTGGAGGGTGGAGGCAGAGGGGGTGGGATTCTTACGGAGAGTGGAGAGAGGAGGGGAGAAGTGGGGAGGAGAGGATGATGGGAGGAGAGAGAGGTGGCCCTGGGGAGTGGAGGTGAGGGTGGAGAGAAAGAGAGTGGAGGGCAAGGTGTGAGGGTTTACGGAAGGGAGGTGAGGATGGAGGGAGGTAGAGGGAGTTGAGGTGAAGATGGAAGGAGTGGAGGTGAGGATGGAAAGAGTGGATGTGAGGGTGAGAATGGAAAGAGTGGATGTGAGGGTGAGAATGGAGGGAGTGGTTGTGAGGGTGAGAATGGAGGGAGTGGTTGTGAGGGTGAGAATGGAGGGAGTGGATGTAAGGGTAGGAGAGGGAGGAGGAGAGACACTGTAGGTGAGGGGAGCACAGAGAGGAAGAGAGGGAGTGGAGGTGAGGTAGAGGGAGGGATTTACACATAGTCATAGGCACTCCTAGCATGGGGACAAAGGGGGAGGAGCCTTATCCCGGGGGTAGTGGGAGGAGGGACAGGCCTCAGGGTCAGAGGAGGGAGGACAGGATCCCCATCACAATAAGGAGGGCAAGATTCTCGGGGAAAGCACAGGGCACTGCGGGATTGAGGGCCTTCCCAGTGCCATCCGTGAATGCCCCACTATCCTTGTGGGGGTAGGGAAGATAGGCCCAGGCCTGGAAGGAGGTAGCAGTTTCAGTGACAGCAGACAGCCGTGGATTGGCAGAAATGGATGTGTGGTCTGTGAAGCATCCCTTCATTGATCTCAGGGCCAAGATGAGGAGCATGATGGCAGAGGAGGAGAGAGCCACGAAAGCACCAAGTGGTGGCCCTCAAGTGACTGTCAAGTACAAAGTGTGCAAGAGGGTGCTCAAGAAGGTGGTATGCCAGGTGCCCGTCGCTGGAGGTACAGTCCTGGTAGCCCAACAGGATTCAGGCTCCTTGTCAGGTGATTATCAGATACACCAACATACCACCACATGTACATCACACACATAGAAAACACAAAATACATATAAATGCTGACCACAATGACACTGACATGTCAGCTCCCCTGATTTACCAATGGATAGAATCATCATTCATTAAATCCATGGAGCTGACGAGTAATTTTCAAATAGAGAGTCCATGTATGGGTTTGCCCACTGCAGCGTATGCAGATACAGACCTCGCTAGGGATAGATGTGCAGTGTAGTATACTAGCCTGTCAGGGAACAACTCTCAGCAGCATGTTAACAACTATTGCTGAGAGATGGTCACTGATTGGTTAGTATGATTATCAGAGAAGCGCTCCCTACTGTGTAGAGTGTCTGCTGCCTGTGCTGCTGTGCGTTCTTGGACATTTAGTTTGGTGCAGTGACTTTTGGTACATTCACTTCCTGTTCTTGTTGGAGCTTGAAGCCTAGAGTGGAACCTGATGTGTGTCCGAGCTCAGGAGTACATACAGCAAGACCTTGTATACCTTGATGACTAGTCTTACACCTCACGTAGTGGAGACATCTGAACAGAACTATCTTAGTACCTCAAATCCTTAACAAGGTTAGGGTCGAGCTACATGCATTTTGTTATATATTAATTGTAATAGTGGTCCAAGTGATCTGTACCAGGTGTTGGGGTGATTTTCTCTCCCCACCCTTCTTTTGTCTTTTAGTATGACACACTGCCCAGCATCTTCTAGAGAGTATGTGTATGCATATACATAGAGCAGTAGGAATCAAGATATCGTTATGAGCCAATAACAACCAAAATGATTTTCTAAATAATTGATCACATCTAGCAAATAATAGCTTCTCTTTTTTTCCGGAGGCAGAAGGTCTGGGTCTGCTAGTGAGCCAGAAGTGGGGTAGTCAGTTCCATCAGAACCGGATGTCCAGGATCGTGCCCTTACTCTACATGAACTGTCACAGGAGGAGGGAAGGAGAGCATCAGGTGGCCAAGGATATGAGGGAGAGGATGACTCACGCTCTGTGTGGTCAGTGGAGGCACCCACTGGTGGAATCTGACCCCACTGCCACCCGAGCCCTCCTACTGGATCAACCAAAGGTCCTTTCCCCACCACCACCTCCTCCTCTCACCAGCAGTTCAACCTGATTCTTACCACCACCATGCCCACCACCACAAACACAGATTCCAGCCATACCCAGCCACTCCCCACTGGGCCACCACCGCCTCCTCACACAGCCATGCCCCGCCCCAGCAGACCTCCATCCCAATGTCCACCATTGGAGGCCACCATTGGGGAGATGCCTTAGTATTTTTTTTTCTTCTAATGTTTTGATTTTAGGCACTTTTCAGGTCCATGAAGGCAATTTCTTCATCTACAAGCATTGCTACCAAATAATGGAAATATATTCACAGTGGCTATATGATAGACATTCTATCAATGACCTTCCCTCCTAAAATGTTGTTTTTATCATGAATTTAGAACAATGAAGATATGGCAGGGACTTCCAAAGTTCCAAAATGGCATGTTAATCAAAGCCAGCATTAATACATGCATTAGTGAATCACGTAATAATGGGTAGTTGTTCAGACATCATGATATCACAAGACTCATTCAAAATGTGATAGCACCTGTATACCAGATGTATGCGATATCAATGTGGCTAAGCAATAACATATAGAGATGGTGAAAGTACTTTTGGACCACTGACTTTGGTCACAGCTAAGCATTCATTGTGAGATGACACATCATTATTAATGTTCATATCTAATGATGTTTCATGACAACTACCTAATGGTTAGTAATGCTTGCAGATGACGATCAGGTAAGTTGGTATATTGATAGAGTTACTGTTTTTAGCACTGTACTGTACATGTTTTATTTTTAATTTTAATCCCCCTTTCCTTTTTTAGGTTTTGACAACCTTCTTTTATGATTTTTTTTTTCTGTAACTGGTGTCGATTACATAGTCCAGAAGTTGATGCATCTGTTTAATTGAGCAGATGAAGACCAGATGTAAGTGCTATACGCATTACTGGTTACTTCTATTAAATGCAGTGATGTATGGTGATATTTTTATTAATCAGATTCTGGTTCTATGCTCTAGTGACCACATGTGACCCTTGTAGATGCTATGCATCCCTATTATTATATTTCCTTTTTCCCAAACAGCTTCTTGCCCTTCTGGGATCCACCCACACCCATGATATTAATACACAGTCGCATACATTTATGAGTGTGCTCTGTGTATGTAATAAAGTTATACTGTTATCACTGTTTCTGTGTGTTTGTAATGGTTAATGTTTTGGCAGATCAAGATACATAACATTTATGTAACAATCATATATTTATACATAGATCATCTTCCTGTATAGCCATCCATTCATGCCATTCCATTAATTCATTTCCATTCCCCTGAAGGGTTGTTCATCACATGATAGTATTTTTTAATGAATTAATTATTAAAATAACACTAGCTCTAATGTCACATCATTATTTTTGTTAGATACCTTGCCACAGCAGTAGTGTGGGAATTTACAGGATGGGTGTACCCAAGATTAGCCTTGATGGAGGTCAATTTGCTGTTGCTCCATTTGCCTCTGCACATCCTCATTGTGTGTTTGTAGACCTCCCTGAACATCTTGAACACATTAGTGCAACCCCCTTGCCAAGATTGGTATTTGAATCCCCATGTCCCTGTGCCTCTAACAGTGTGTCCTTTACATGTTTCCTGTGCCTGACCTGTGCAATGTAGCGATATACCCATGTAACCAGCATTAATGTCACCTCTTGCATACAGTGGTGTATGTTCCCCTGGTGCTTGATATATGTCATGAGGTGGTGTAATATTATCAATATTTTTTGTATATAAATAGATATGTTGACTCAAATATGTAAATGATTTGTGGGCACATTTGTATGTCCCTGCTCAGCTTCCCAGAATGCAGTGTAATAACTGTTTTTCTCAAAATTCTGAGCTGGAAACAGGTTTTTTAACTTGTTTTAGACATTTAAATGTGAACACCGATGTACTCTTTTTTTACTGTAAATTAATATCACATATATAGTTGTCAGCAATACGGGTTGTTGCTAGCGCTTGCAGGCTTGCATAGTGAGGGCTGCAGTTGCTGGCATGGAGCGCCAAAGGCACTCCTTGTGCTGGTGGAGATGAGCGCCATAGGCGCTCATCCCTACGCCCCCCTACGACTTTCGGACTGCAAATGCGGACCCTCGGGAAGCAAGGGGCCACATTTGCGGAGGTGGAGGTTCATACATTGGCTCCAATGAGCCGTAGGCTCATTGCAGGCCGCAAATGCGGATCCTCGAGAATTGAGGGGCCGCATTTGCAGAGGTGGAGGCTCTACTGCGCCTCACAACCGGTTACAAACGACCAAAGCGGGACTTTGAAACAAACAAACAAATACGCAATGACTAACTACGGATTTACACAGAAAATTACGACCAGTGGGACTTACGGAACATTACGGACTTGAAAAAATACGACCTTAATGAACAACCCGCGCACAGCGGCAAACATTAAAAACACAAAAATACAAACAAAAATAAAATAAAAACCCTACCCACAGAAAGGGGGGACACCCAGGACCTCTGCAACACAGGTTAAACCTCGATTTTTGTCAAATTTACAAAGTTTAGACAGTCTAAAATCCACGAACTGAGAGAAAAAATGGCTGACGAAAAAAACTAAAACAAGGCTACAAGGCCCCTAAAGCAGCAAATTACCGCAAAGCAAATACAGCTTACAACATACAACATTAGCACACATTTGCCGCCATTTTACAACACTAACTTACAGAATGCGGAAGTACCCAGCTACACACACAGCTTCCCCTCGCGCACGCAGGATATTTACACTACACACATTCCTGACACTTACACCTCAGCTCAACAACACTGAAATTTACATTATATGCTGCAGTAATATCAAAACAGATTGTTAGCTCTTCAGCACGTTCCTTGCTGCACATATTAATTACAAATAGGTAAAGTATATTAACTTATGATTTAATTAATTAATTATGATTTAATTAATTAATTAGCATTAAAAAAAATAGACACAAAACAAAAAATAAATAACACCACACAAGCGCAAACAACCACAAACGCCTTTACCCCGCCACCCACAAGGAGCGCCAACGCTGCTCATAGGTTACAAACTACACCAGGGGAGAGCCTTGCAATAAGAGACAAAACGAGATTACTGCAGACCGTACAATAAGTGCAAAAGCGCCTATGATAACAATAAATACACCAACCCAGAGGCTCTCATCTCCGCACTCTCTCACCCCTGTGTCTCTCCCCTCTCCCTCCCCTGTGTGTTTCTCCCCTCTCCCTCCTGCTGTCTCTTTGTCCCATCTCTCTGTCCTGTGTGTTTTTTTCCCTTATCTCCTTTCCCTGTGTCTCTTTTTTTCCATCTCCTGCCTCTATGTTCTATGGGTCTGAAACCATTTGCGGGCTTGGGAAATTTATAAAGCACAGGCGAATTTTTTTTTCTTGCATAACTTGCAACCTCACTTACAGGCTCCCTGCCTCTACCCCTGTGGTGTGTGTGTGGTTGTAAGCTAATTTTGTAATCAATTGTGATCTTTTGGCTGTCCCCAAATGGATTCCGAGTTATGGGCTTGAAAAAAATGGCAGCCGTTAAAGGCGTAATTTTTTTCAAAGTCTTGTGGGCCCCCCAATGAGAGCCAAAGGCCTATGGCCTTCACCACTCATCACAGGGCTTGCAATGATCACCTTCAGAGATCATTGCTAGCCTTTCCCCCCCCATCTAAGTTGCTGGCCTGGCAATGAGCACCTTTGGCGCTCATTGCGAGCCTCTTCTACTCCTCTACTTTACGGGTCTCGCGATGAGGGCCTTCGGAGCCCATTGCGCATGCCCCATCCTGTAAAATTTAACATAGCATGACCGACAAATCGACAACTATATATATATGTTTTGTTTTTTTTCTTTTTTTTATATTTATTTATTTACACTCCACATTTGAGAGTCTGTGAGTGTTACATATTATTTGTAAGACTTTTCCGT
Source organism: Discoglossus pictus (assembly GCA_027410445.1). Classification (NCBI taxonomy): domain Eukaryota; kingdom Metazoa; phylum Chordata; class Amphibia; order Anura; family Alytidae; genus Discoglossus; species Discoglossus pictus. The sequence continues at coordinate 8,368,767 of CM050166.1, read as the reverse complement.
ATTTTTTCGTGCAGTTTAGTCATTTACTGTTTATTTCATTGCTTTATGAGTCTTTCAGCAACACCTTTAATATTAACATATGCATCCCCAGTCCAGAATATGATTAAAATATTGTGTGTACCTATTTATTAATTGGAGACTGTTGTGAAATGACTTTGAATATATCTCTATTAATTTCCATGCTTTTAACGTACAGTATTGTGTGTATGAGGGTTCTCTGGTGGTGCAGTGGTTAGGATTTGGTACTTTCAGCGCTGTGACCTGGCTTTGATTAAAGTCAGGGAACCAAGAGGCCACACCACCCTAAAGCCATGCAGCTGTGGGCCCGGTCAGTACTTGGATAGGAGAACTCGTCGGAATACCAGGAGCTGAATGCCGTGGCCCACTGGAGAAGGAACTGGCAACCCACTCCAGTATTTATGCCATGAATACTAAAACGGTTCAGCATGGTGTGTTGCGGTCCATGATGTCAGGGAGAGATGGACACGACTGAGCGACACAAACACACATTGTTTGTTTAATTGCTGTTAAAACTTTAAGAGTTTAAAAAAGCCCTTGCCAGCCCTATTCAGTACTCATAATATTTTTTACAGAAACATGATACGGGTCTAATAATATATCACTTTTGTGTAACTTATTTAGTGCTCGTAATATTCTAGCTGTGCTAAAACCAATGGAGTTTTTGGCTGGCATGTAGTGATTGTGGGTCGGCAAATCAGATTGTGAGTGGCTAATAGAATACGTGGAAATAATAAGAGCAATTTTAAGTGGGTATACATTTACAAATTTTCCAATAGAATAGGGCCCATGGACGGGCAGCTTCCCCCATAATAAGACACAGCTGGAGCCAAACCACAAGGTGGCTGTGTGAATAAATGTCTGGAGATAGTGCAAGGGTAAGAAGGTGAAAATGGGGGAGGGGACAAAGCATTCAATACAAAAGCGGGCTTGTTGGTGACAACCGTCCTCAAATTTCCACTGACTCAAACATCCAGGCTGTTCCATTGTGGAAAAAGTCAACTCCATCTCTGGGTCAGAGAGCAGGAATGCATAATTAATTGTAAATAATGTGTACACTACCAGAATAACGACCAAGAGAGTGAGGGTTTTAGCCAGCCCATCGCAATACCTGGAGACATTGATGCAACTGAGTTGGTGGTCTTTCGGGGTGATTTAATTTGCACCTTCAATGCTTTGGACTGAAATGGGCTAGAGCTTCTCCCGCTAATCACCGCTTCTCCATAGAGGTTACCTGGAAAGAACATAACAGTTGGTTTCATCTGCTTCAAGATGCGAGTTGGTCTGGTTTCCCAAATCAACAGATTCTACCTATTGTAACCTATCTAACCATTGTATGTTACAAGCCCATTTCTGAGCCATTGGGCTATTAGAAAATGTACTATTACAGAAAATGATTTCGTGAATTGCCCATAAATTATGACATCACACATAGCTGACCTTTTTCTTCAGGGTCACGCACATAGTAAAGCAAAGCAGAGCTATTTTATTGTACAGCAGCTTTAATCTCAGAGGCAACATGAAAAATGTCATAAATAATTAAATTATAGTCTTGCCCTAACAAAATCCCACCTAAAATATTTTAATATAAATCTTGAAAACTTTCAGTGTCCCTTAACCCTTAATGTAGTCAAGTTTGTATTTCTGGAGTCACTGGTATGAGGATCCTATTATTAAGATCCAGACGATGGGAGAATCACTGTCCCCAAAAAACTAATCTGATATAGTAACTTTACAAATTGTTAGTAAGTAACAAATGCAATTTATGCCAGTCTTATCAATCCTACATAATAATTTTCACACCTCTATTATTTATATTTTCCTCTGGTTGCTTCTGCAATTCAAAGTGAAAATACAAGTTAACACCTGGATACCTGTCAAGTCATGTCGGGTCTGTATATTAAAGAGTTGGTATCAAACATGGCCCTGGTACAGATACTCATGTAATCGATCAGTAGTGATGTCCCGAACACTTTGCCGGAGAACTATTCGCGGTGATTTTCGCATGTTCGTGTTCGCAACGAACGGCGAACTCATGCGCTTTTCGGTCCGCCCCCTATTCTTTATCATTGAGGAAACTTTGACCCTGCACCTTACAGTCAGCAGACACATTCCAGCCAATCAGCAGCATACACTCCCTTCCAGAGCCTTCCATCTGAATGACAGCCTCCATTTTAGAATCATTCTAATGCTACATTCGTTGAGAGAGGACATATATTCTACCTGTTGTTGATTTAATAGGGAAATAGATAGCCAGGCTGTGTATTTAGCTTTTACTACACACCTGAAGGACTCATTTGATATCTGCTGCAAGGACAGCAACCCAAAAAGCCCTTTTTAGGGCTAGAACATCATTTATTTTATTTTATTATTTTTTCTGCTGATTTAATAGGGAAATAGATAGCCAGGCTGTGTATTTAGCTTTCACTACACACCTGAAGGACTCATTTGATATCTGCTGCAAGAAGAGCAACCCAAAAAGCCCCTTTTAGGGCTAGAACATAATTTATTTTATTTTATTATTTTTTTCTGTGTAATCTAATTGCATATGCCTGCCTGCTAGCATTTGTGTGAGGCCTATTGCATCTACTCTGCCAACTTTTGCCAGTGCACAGTGACACTCATATCAAGTGCAACCATAGTGTACAGTGACATAAAACAACCCTTTTTTGACTGTAATCGATTGACTATCAGTTGCCTGCCTACAGGCTTGTGTGTGAGGCCTATTGCATCTACTGTCACAACTTTTGCCAGTGCACAGTGACACTCATATCTGGTGTCACAGTAGCTTGCACGCATAGTACCACTAATCGTAAAAAAAATGACAGGCAGAGGCAGGCCACCACGCAGGGGCCGTCGTGGTCGTGGTGCTGTGATTCCCTTTGGCCCTAGAATAATGCCCAGTTTTCAGAGGCAATGTACCCTGAACTTGAAAAGTTCTGAGGACATGGTTGACTGGCTAACACAGGACACCCAATCTTCTACAGCTTCCGCTCGGAACCTAGACGCACCATCCTCCTCCAGCTTGGCTTCGGGCACCTCTCCAGTTACCACTCGCCCGCCTGCCGCCACCACCAACTCTAGCACCACAGCCGCTTCCCTTGATCCGTCAGCAGAGTTATTTACACATCCGTTGGAAGAAATGAGTGATGCACAAACATTAGTGCCAGAGGATGTAGATAACAGGGATATGTCCCAGTCAGGCAGCATTACACACATGGACGTACGGTCTGATGATGATGATGATGTTGTACCCGGTGCTGCTTCCTTTGTTGAGTACAAGCTGGTGGAGTCTGAGGCATTCAAAAAATTTGTAGCTATTGGGGCACCGCAGTGGAAGGTACCCGGCCGAAATTTCTTTGCACAAAAGGCAATCCCCAACCTGTACTCGATTGTGCAAAAGCTAGTAATGGCATCTCTGGCACACAGTGTTGGGGCAAGGGTCCATCTGACCACTGATACCTGGTCTGCAAAGCATGGTCAGGGCAGGTATATCACCTACACTGCGCATTGGGTAAACGTGGTGACGGCTGCCAAGCATGGAATACGTGGCTCTGCAGAGGAGTTGGTGACACCGCCACGACTTGCAGGCAGGCCTGCTGCCACCTCCTCTACTCCTCCTACTCCATCCTCTTCCATAACCACCTCGGCTGAGTCCTCTTCTGCTGCTGCTATGTCATGCTCCACATCAACACCCCCCCCCCCCCCCCCCCACCCCAGCTCCACAGGTACTATTCCACATCCCGGATACGGCAGTGTCACGCCGTCTTGAGGTTGACTTCCCTGAAAGCAGAGGGTCAGACCGGACCAGCACTCCTGTCCGCCCTGAACGTACAGGTGGATCAGTGGCTGACTCCGCACCAACTGGAGATCAGCAAAGTGGTTTGTGACAAAGGAAGAAATTTGTTGGCGGCATTGAATTTGGGCAAGTTGACACATGTGCCGTGCGTGGCACATGTGTGTAATCTGATTGTACAACGCTTTGTGCATAAGCACCCAGGCATACAGGATGTCCTGAAGCAGGCCAGGAAGGTGTGTGCTCATTTCAGGCGTTCCTACACGGCCATAGCGCACTTTACAGATATCCAGCGGCGAAACATGCCAGTGAGGCGCTTGATTTTAGACAGCCCGACACGTTGGAATTCAACACTCCTAATGTTCGACTGCCTGCTCCAACAAGAAAAGGCCGTTAACGAGTATTTGTATGACCGGGGTGCTAGGACAGCCTCTGCGGAGCTGGGGATTTTTTTTTGCCACGTTACTGGACGCTCATGCGCAATGCCTGTAGGCTTATGCGTCCTTTTGAGGAGGTGACAAACCTGGTCAGTCGCACCCAGGGCACCATCAGCGACATCATACCATTTGTTTTCTTCCTGGAGCGTGCCCTGCAAAGAGTGCTGGATCAGGCCGTAGATGAGCGTGAAGAGGAAGAGGAAGAGTTGTGCTCACCATCACCGCCAGAAACAGCTGGACCTGCGGCAACGCTGGAAGAGGATTGTGAGGAAGAGGAGTCAGAGGAGGAATGTGGCTTTGAGGAGGAGGAGGAAGACCAACCACAACAGGCATCCCAGGGTGCTCGTTGTCACCTATCTGGTACCAGTGGTGTTGTACGTGGCAGGGGGAAGAACATACCTTCAGTGAGATCACTGAGGACGAGGAACGGGACATGACTAGCTCAGCATCCAACCTTGTGCAAATGGGGTCTTTCATGCTGTCGTGCCTGTTGAGGGACCCTCGTATAAAAAGGATGAAGGAGAACGACCTGTACTGGGTGTCCACGCTACTAGATCCCCGGTATAAGCAGAAAGTGCCTGAAATGTTACCGAATTACCACAAGTCGGAAAGGATGCAGCACTACCAAAATAAATTAAAAAGTATGCTTTACACAGCGTTTAAGGGTGATGTCACAGCACAACGGCAATCTAACAGCGGAAAAGGTGAACATAATCCTCCTCCTCCCACGACCACGCCGGCAAGGAGAGGACGCTTTACAGACGTGTTGTTGATGGAGGACATGCAGAGCTTTTTAAGTCCTATGCATCGCTACAGCCCTTCAGGGTCCACCCTCAGAGAACGACTCGACCGTCAAGTAACAGACTACCTCGCCATAACTACAGATATCGACACTATGAGGAGCGATGAACCCCTTGACTACTGGGTGTGCACGTTTGCCCTGTGGCCTGAGCTATCCCAATTTGCCATAGAACTTCTGTCCTGCCCCGCTTCAAGTGTCCTGTCAGAAAGGACCTTCAGTGCAGCAGGAGGTTTTGTCACTGATAAGAGAAGTCGCCTAGGTCAAAAAAGTCTAGATTACCTCACCTTTATTAAGATGAATGAGGGATGGATCCAAAAGGGACTGACAGTGGGCGATACATTTGATTAAAAGAGGCCTGATAGATGAGCTGCCTTGAGCTAATAATGGTCCACAAACTAACATCAATTTTTCTGGTCTCTGCAACAATACCTAATTTTTGCATTTAAATTCTTTTATTGTCAGAAGGCGTACAGCATGTAATGAAAAATAAAGCATTTTTAAACAGTCTTGCATAACAGTTGTGCAAAAATACATATTTACAATAAAGACATTTTGTGAAAGTTAGCTGATTATTCCTTCTTATTTTTACTTTTTAGGTTAATAATTGTTCTTATTTTTTACTGTGATTGCAATTTAAGAGATACCTAAAACATGGTAAAACAGACAATAGTAAAGAGTATATCTGCAGGAAACACCAAAGCCCTATTAGCTATCATCCCTCCAGCAGTATTAGCTTATTATTTACAATATCTAACCTGGGCAATCACCCTTGGGTTACACTAGGGCAGGCTTCAGTAGGCGACCTCTCCTTTCCTGGGATGATTTTGCCGCCGGTTGCTTCTGAAGGGTCTCCAGGGCTCCCCCACTCCGGTCCTTCCCCCAGTGTCGCTTCAACCAGTAACAAATGTTTTATATTTGTAAAGCGACCCAATGATCCCTCTTGATAGAGGTTTATCTTTACAAATTTTGGAGAACCAATTTAAGACCGGTGTCCCCGGTTTCTGGGTCAGGGAGTGTGTGAAATGCCTCAGCCTACAGTAATTGTAATGTTCTGACAGCGGTAGCTCATGCTTGTCCCTCAGTTCCTCATACGTGAGCATCTGGCCCTGTACTAACCAGTCTCCCAGTCTATCTAGTTTCCTTGACCTCCTCCAGTGTTGTGATGTTGTGCTCATGTGTTTCGGGCCTGAGGGTGGTCAAGAATTTGGGTCATTTGGGTGGATCCAGGGAACAAACCCGTGTGTTTCTTGGCCCATTTCCAGTATGATAGTGAGTGTCTGATTAGGGGGTTTGGCGAGTTTTTAAGGCTCTGAGGCAATTCTGATAACCAAGCCACCTTAAGCCACCTTGTCCCAGGTTAAGGGTCTTAAAGTGTGGTTCTCTAAATACACCCAGGCCGGTTGATGACATATAGAATGTGCTATTGGGAGGAAAGATAGGTGATGTAACAGGTATTAAACTGATAGGAATGAATAGTATAACTTAATACACCACTCCTATCTGGTGGCATCTTAGATCGCACGGGCAGTGCCCCAAATTCGAAGTGGGAGGACCGACCAAGCATCTTTTTCCATCTCCCTGTTACAAAAATCCATGCCATATACACGTCCCCTGATAGGTGACGTAACAGGTATTAAACTGATAGGAATGAATAGTATAACTTAATACACCACTCCTATCTGGTGGCACCTTAGATTGCAAGCGCAGTGCCCCAAATTCGAAGTGGGAGGACCGACCAAGCATCTTTTTCCATCTCCCTGTTCCAAAAATCCATGCCATATACACGTCCCCTGATAGGTGACGTAACAGGTTTTAAACTGATAGGAATGAGTAGTACAACTTAATACACCACTCCTTTCTGGTGGCACCTTAGATTGCACGTGCAGTGCCCCAAATACGAAGTAGGAGGTCCGACCAAGCATCTTTTTCCATCTCCCTGTTCCAAAAATCCATGCCATATACACGTCCCCTAATAGTGGACGTAACAGGGATTAAACCGATAGGAATAGTACTACTTAACAGTACACACCTTATAATAACGCAGACAGAGGCAACGCAGAGAGAGGAGTCTGAAGAAGAGGAGTCAGAGGAGGAAGGTGGCTTTGAGGAGGTGGAAGACCAAACACAGCAGGCGTCCCAGGGGGCTTGTTGTCACGTTTCGGGGACCCTTGGTGGCTGGGTGGAGGAAGAGACCTTCAATGACATCAGTGAGGACAAGTAACGGGACATGGCTAGCTTGGTATCCAACCTTGTGCAAATGGGGAGTTTGTGATTGTGCAAAGGGACTGTTTGCGGTGCATTAAACGGGGAGACTGGTCTGTTACTGTGAAGCGGGTGTAACCCTTACACTACCTGATCGATACAACATCATACCTGATGTTTTAAAGCATGTTATTCCAAACAATTTAGGAATGTTAGGTGATTTATGCCCTTTATGGCTTAAAACCAGACTCTGCATCAACTATGTAATTTTCTGTGGGAGTTTTGACATGGATCCCCCTCCGGCATGCCACAGTCCAGGTGTTAGTCCCCTTGAAACAACTTTCTTATCACTATTGTGGCCAGAAAGAGTCCCTGTGGGTTTTGAAATTCGCCTGCCCATACAAGTCTATGGCGGTTTGCCGATGTTCGTCCGTTCGCGAACATTTGATGGAATTTGCGTCCGCGGTTCGCAAACCGAAAATTTGATGTTCGCGACATCACTATCGATCAGTGATAACGCACTTGACGTTGATTTAATACTCTGCACGTCTATAGAAATTGTAAGCTATATACTGTAATACACATGACTCCAGCAAAAGTACTATAAATACTAGTTACTCCTAAGGCTTATACAGAGCTTTGTGAGGCTCATTGGTGCTGTTGCCATTGAACAGCAACATTTATGGTACATACCGAGATAAAAAATGTAATAATTCAACTATATTAATGATTAGGAATACAACATGTACTTTAATTTAGTGTGTTATATATAGTTTATTTATTGTTGCTATTTTTTTTGCAGGCCTCAATAATTTGTTGTGACTTATTCTGTTATCCTTTATCTCCATCTAGTGTTACATTGAATATGTTCTCTTAGTGCTGATCCCCCTTTTGTCTTTTTCTGCCCAACTTTTAATGCTGAAAAATAATATGCAAATGAATTGTGTCTAGGAAGGTATGTTGCTACTTACCCGTTTTGTAAAAGTAGTATTATTAGTACATCAGACAATTATGACAACATTTCTGTACCGGTACAGAAGTTGTAGAGGGCCTTGGCTTTACAATCTATGTGGGTTACGGGACAAAAAGGGTGGTGGTTGCTGGTCTCTGAATAGGTGGCTTTCATAGCGTGTGTAAATCTGTGAAGAGTGGGGGAGAGTGTCAGAGTGGGGTAGAGAATCCCACAGGGTGGAGGGGGGAATTACAAGTTAAGAGAGATTTTTCCATGGGCAGGCCGGATGGGCGATTAGGAGATTATTTGGAAATTAGATCTGATTGTTGATCATGGCTTTGTATTCGGTCATTGAACTTAAATGACCACTGTAGTTCAAGAACAAAGACACTTGTTTGTTGAGTATTACCAAGTTAATATTAACAGTTGTGTCAGCCATGGATATAAAATTTGTTTGTATTAGAAAATCTGAAGAATCTGTTTATGAGCAAAGGAATCCATTGTGTGTTTTTTACATCACATCCTGAGAGCTGGGTGATAGGGGTTTGTGTATTGGAGTTTAGTGGAGTCTTTGTGTGATCACTGGACACAATTGAAATTAATGTCAACCCCTTCCCTTTCACTGGCCCAGAAGCAGTACATTGCATCAAATGATGGAATCACATATCTCCAGAAATGTAAAGGCCCCCTTTTACACACTGCTTCCACCAATGTATAGTGGATCCCGCTGTAGTCTTGCAGAGGCATCAAAATTTATTTTTTTAATATATATATCTATATATATATATATATAGATATATATAGATATATATATTTTTATTTTTATTTTTTTTAGATATTTTTTTTTTTCTTATGTGAGAAAAGGATGCATTTTGGAGATGTTTTTGTTTTGCAGATGCAGTTGGCATGTTTTGGTAAGTAATAGAAAATGAGAGAAAGATAGTGCAGAGTCCAGATTATAACCATAGCACATTTGTTATTGATTAGAGTCTTAATGGTTAGCACTTTTACAATAGAACCAACAATTAATCACACAAAAGAAAAGCAAATCTATTTACAATATCAGAAACAACAAACATTAAAAATGTAATTAAAGTTAGAAATAATTTTGTAACATAAAATAATCACAATGAGGATAATTCATTTTATTGAAGAAATTTTATTTAATACAAGGTAAAAAATATTGAGGATAAAAAGGCTTATTCGGGAGGACTAAATTAGCACTAGGAAACCGAATGTGAACAGATTTGACAATTTTTGAGAACCGCATGCTGAGCAACACAGCTCAATGTCAGGCAGCAGCAGGAAATGTCTAATATGATTAGCATATATTAGAAAACATAAGATCTCAATTTGAATATGGTAGCAGAGAAAAAGGCATCAACATTTAATTGGAGACAAAGCAAAATGTGCTATTTGGATTAATTGTGGTCAAAAGTTGGTGTAAAAAATGAAGTCCCAAACTCAAATCCTATATACAAATACAGAATAATATTGAACCCAGTTTGATAAATTGGCTCTATAAAAAAACTTTGGATTAGTGCTATTAGAATAATTCCTTTTTTTTAACTCTTATAATAATCAATGTTATACTATGCCTAGAGTTGTCACTATAAATATTTTAATAAGTATTCTTTTTATGCTGTGTATAGTTTCATTGGATTCTCTTTCCATTCAGGTAAGGTGGCCAATTTTTGGGCCGTTTCTTCCTTGATGGGCCAGCCCCAGGATATGAAAAATGGAGCCAGATTCTTCTGCACAGTTTGAGAGAACTTCTCAGCCCACAGGTTCATCTTGTACACGTTTTCATCCTTTACAGACATTGATTGGTACTCATGAAAAAGTTTCTTGAAGGGGTCCCAGCCAAAGCCCTCCTGCAACTGAAACCGACAAATATGGCATGGCAAAGGTGATCATAAATATCAACATATGAAATGTAACATATAACCCATCAGACTTATAACACTTTAAATATAAAATTATAAATGATTACAGCTGTTTTTTGAAGTAATGTTGAAGACGTCTCGTAATAGACTATAAGATGCATCATCTACTTTTCAACCACCCTATCTACGTCTATATATTGTATTTACTAAGAGATTACATAACTCTCTAGATTACAATATTTGAAGACGAGCCTATAATAGACAAATTCAATTACATTTTGATTGGGCGTATCTTGAATAATCCATGGCACCATATATAGAGTCATTGATGACATCACACTAGATATTAATTATTCAGTTCATAGTTACACAGTCCATCAAATTCAACCTTTTTAGATCTCCTCTGGTCTCTGTAATATGTGGTTTAATTGTTAATTCATCCACAGGAAGGCAAACAAAAAAAAACATTGAAACATTAGCAATTGTCTTATAAAGGAAACAATAATTCCTTCCTGACCCAAGATAATGGCAACGGGATTATTTCCCAAATCAATACTCCTCTATCCATGATAACCTTGCATGTCCTTTTATTCAAAAATATATCCAATCCCTTTTTAAAGTTATCTAACAAACCTGCTGTCACAAACTCTTTCACAGTTTAACCTGCCTAGGGGAGATTTTGTATCCGTGTAGAAGAGTACAGTCTGAATGAATGCTGTCATATAACATTATCTAGCAATATGGAATTTGTCGGCACTTTATACATAAATAATAATTATAATAATACTAGCGACGTGCCCGTCAAAAATTACGGGGCAATAAAATTGTAAGGCAGGTAATGCTGTTTGGCACAGGCATAAAACATTTTGTGGTCTGAGATCCTTTGGCGCTCATTGCGAGGCTCTTGCTTGTTGTACTTTTTTTTATCAGAGGCGCTTTTGCTGTCATTGTAAGGTCGGCGCTGATTTGCATTTTGCGCTTATTGCAAGGCTGTCCCCTGGTGTAGTTTGTGTGCTGTGAGCAGCTTTGGCGCTTGTTGTGAGGCACGCAGTGAATGGGTTTCGTGTTTATTAAGATAGTGTATTTTTTTGTTGTTGTGTATATGTACTTTTGTATGCTAATTAATAAATTAATATACTTTACCTATTTGTAAGTAATATATGCAGGAAGCATTGTGCTGAAGAGCTGACAATCTGTTTTCATGTTCCTGCAGCATACAATGTAGGTTTGCACTGTTGTGGAGCTGAGGTGTAATTGTCAGCAATGTGTGCAGTGTGTAGTGTAAATAGGCTGCGTGCGCGAGGGGAAGCCGTTGGTGTAGCTGTGTACTTCCGCATTCGGTAAGTTAGTGTTGAGAAATGGCGGCGAATGTGTATGTGGTACGCGGGTGTGTATGATTTAGTGTCCTTGCTAAAAGTGTATCTTTACCTCGTACGGCTTTTTGGACAATCCGTCTTTGCTTGGTGGTGTTTTGCGGCTTTAGGGTGCTGTAGCCTCGTTTTCGTTTTTTCCGGCAGCCATTTTTTCTCTCGCTTAGGGGATTTTTGTGTGTCTAAACTTGGTAATTTGGACTTAAATTGCGTTGTAACTTCCCTTGTAGAGGTCTTGGGTGCCCCCCTTGCTGTGGGTAAGCTTTTTATGTCTTTTTTGTGTGTATTTTTTATTTTTTTTATGTTTTCAGGTGCGCGCGGTTCAGCCGTTAGGGTCGTATTTTTGCAAGTTCGTAATGTTTTTTTTTCTAAGTCCCACGGCTCGTATTTTTTTGTGTAAGTCCATATTTAGGGCCTCATTCTATTATCGGCCGTAAATCGGCCGTAAGGCTGCGATTCCTTGCGGGGGTTCAGTTAACTCGCGATTCTATTATACGGCCCCGCAAGGATCTCCTTTTACGGCCGGCCGCATATCTTGGAACCGGCCGTAATCTGTGAAATATAAAAACGTAAAAATAAATTCAAGCCTGCACTGTACAGCTCTGTAAATGCTAGGGATCATATTGGGGGACATGAGGATTAAAAGGAACCCACTCTCAAGCTTGCACATCTGCCCAAACCCGAGTTCAAATTAACTGTTTATTTGCCTGCTGCGGCGTGGGTGTGTCTGAGGTGCTCCAAGCACTCTGGACTTTTTACATGGATATTTTACGGATATTAAAAATGAAATATTTTACGGATTTGAGTACAGGATAATTATGTGCTATTTTTTCTAACACCTAAAATCCCTTTATAGTCTTCTCAAAGTGCAGGATGGCTTTATTTGAGCTATTTTATGTGCTTAATTGGTGCTAGCGAGACCTTTTTCCTGCAAGTAACTGCGGCTCGTTTTTAGCCTTGCAGAGAGGTTTCCCGGAGCAATTGAATTGCAAATCTCTTGCGGCCGTTTAAGATCAAAGGCTTTCCTCCGGCGCGAGCGGCCGCAAGAGATAGCAAGGCACCGGCCGCAAGCCTGCCGGAATCCCCGGCCGTAAGGGAATAGAATAGCAGAATAGCTTGCGGCCGGTCCTTGCGGCCCCGCAACGGCTGCGGCCGATAATAGAATGAGGCCCTTAGTGATTGCGTGTTAGATGTATTTTGTCAGAGTCCCGCTTCTGTGGGTGTTTGTAAGTGGTTGTGAGGCTGCGTAGAGCCTTCACCTCCACAAATGCGGCCCCTCGCTCTGCGAGGGACGCAGTTCTTGCAAGCTCACTTCGCAAGCTCGCAAAGCGTGACAACGATTTGTAGTTTGACAACTATTATATGTGATAAACTGTATATGGTTGCTGATTATTTGTGATTTTAGTGCTGCAGTCCAATTACATTAGGATTGTTATACAGTAACATATATATATTATTTAAGTCTTCATTGTGTTTCTCTACAGATTCCAATCAGTGAGTGCCATGTGGGAAAGTCTGGATAACATTGACAAATGCTTAGTTATATGTCCATTAGTTAAATGCCAGTAGAATTTGTACTTGTAGGTGACTGGATGCAGAAGAGTTAGCATCTTCTTCAGTAAAAACATCTATAACATGGCATAGATACAAATGTGTGACCTCTCTGCCCGTTTTGGGTGACCCTACGTGGTATAGCTCACAGTTTCATTGAGGTACACAAGACCCTTCACCATGACAATGTACCGATCCAGAAGGGGTGAAGTCTTTAGTTATGCCACATGTGCAGTCACTGCTCAACTAATCCATTGTTGTGGAAGGGGAAAGTAATGGCTGCCATTTGTAATTCAGGAAACAAATTAGAGTAAATGTGATACCTGTAATGGCTTTTTAAGAGGGAATACAGTATGAGCTTTCAGGATCTTACCGGACTAAAGGGATTGGGTGATCCAGAAGGCTCACACTGTAATCTCTCTTCGTTGGTCAGTAAAGCTATCCATTTTAATCCACTTTGTTTCCTTTTTCCCAACTGCTAACACAGTACCACCTCATTATCTATTTGTAATTCAGAACGTTTAAGGACATTGTTCTCCAATATCCAGTATCACAGCTTATTGTAATGAGACATGATGGGGACTCACCATTGAAAATGTAGGGCCAAGAAGAACTATTCCATGGACTCCATTTGATTTTTTTAGCGCATCAGGTTTTTTCAAGAGCCCTACCGGAGAAGGCTTCAAGAAGGACGGGGATATCGAGGAAAGGTAAGTGTACGATTTTGAATGTATTGCTTTCACGTTGTGTTTAATTTTGTTATTAATTGTAATGTTTCTTTTTATTGTTTTTTTTCCTAGGGGTGCCGGACCTGCGGCAATGAAGGATGGGCCCTAATGCTAGGGATGACGGACAGAAAACCATTGTCGCATTTGGGCAAGTTAAGTGGCCTTATTTACTCTATTGTATGTTTTGTGAGAGGGTTGTTTTAGGTCAGATAGAGGGATTTTTATTGTATGTTTTTATGGGTGAAATGTATGTAGATAGGGGTATTGTTGTATGTAGTTAGGGGTTAAATGTATGTAGATGGGGTAATAACGTATATAGTTAGGGTATATGTAGTTAGGGTATTAATATATGTTATGTATGTTTTATTTCATGTGATTTATGCCTTTTTTATTTTCTGTAAAGTAGTTTTTTTTTTCTTTTATGTAATTTAGGTTTTTTATTTTTGATAATGTTCTTTTTTTTATTTTTGAAAATGTAAATTTTTTGTAGTGGTGCTTTTTTTTTTGTAGATTCTAGGTCTTATTATTTTTTGTAATTAGTGGGGTGTGGGGAATTTACTAGGGGGTTAGGTAGGTAGTGTAGGTGTTAATAGGTTAGGGTAGAGGGGGGCTACTAGGGTAGGGATGCAGGAGGTTCATTAGATGGGGGCTGACACAACCTGTATGTTCAATGGGGTATGATAAGAGCCTATTGCCCAAACCTCTCCCTACAGGTGTGCCCAGTTCGTTTTACCTCTGTACAGCAGGAAGTACTTTCAGCCCTTAGGTTAGACTGAGAGATGTCTGTGGTCTTGTATAGCATACAAATCTGTTCTGAAAATAACTTTTACCAGGAACCAGCATCCAGCATCAACAAAATTCACACTTTAATTATGTGAACCAGTATAACATCTTTATTACTGAAACCATCAGATATATTTATACCACATTCTAGCAATAACAGACCAATCAATTTAAATGTGCATCCATGTTTACACCCAATCCTTCTAGCTCACGTTATCACCAATGCCTGCAAGTCTAAGAGAATTACCCATTGTTTTCCCTTTTTCACTGCTGTATTCTTGGTAGGGGGTAATTACATACAATAGGCATGGATACGCCAGTCTAAGGGCTTGTGATAGTGAGAGAGATACTGGTGTCATGTGACTCCTAGAGGTCAATTATCTCCCTAATCTTGTTAATAAGGGACTAGTCCATTACTATGAAACATTGGGCATATACAATATTTTCCTTGTAGGTGCTAGCCCCCCAAAACACAACAGACATATATCCCATCACTCCCATCATGTTCATACGCACACCCCAACTATAAACATGGGTACCACAGTATGGGCCCAGTGTCACCCAGGCAACTTTAAACAGGCATAACAAGGAATAACACATAAATCACAACATCACCAATGTTAACCCATCTCAGTGGGCCCCTTTCCCCTGGCACAATAAGCCTATCTTTTAAGGCTGAGGGCATCAGTCTGTAAGGTATTGCACAGCTGGTGCCTTGGCATGCTTCAGCCATGACAGGGGGTTGGTTTAGATTTATTGGTTTATTGGGGGGGGGGGGGTTAGTTTAGTGTTTGTACTTAGTGTCATGAGGGTCTTGGCACTTATGGGGTTACTGTTAGGGTTCTTAATGTCCCATAAGGGTCTTTATAGACCCTTATGGGACGGGTGGGGTTAAATAGAGGCGTATGGGGGTCTGTAGAAGACCCCCATAAGAGATGGGGTTAAATAGGCCTAGATATGGTTAAATAGGCTTAGACAGGGTTAAACAGGCCTTCATAGGGTTATCGGGTCCAGGTAGGGTTAACAGGGTTTAATATGGGTTAATGGAGTATAGTTAGTGTTAACAGGGTTTAGTATGGGTTAATGGGGTATAGTTAGGGTTAATGGGGTATGGTTAGGGTTAATTGTTTAATGTAGTGCTTAGACTTTGTGTCATGAGGGTCCTAGAGGACCCTCATGGCACTTATAGTGTTATTATATGGGTTAATTAGTGTCCTATAGGGGGCTATATAGACACTTATTAGACTGATGGGGTTAATTAGTGTCTTATAGGGGTCGATATAGACCCCTATTGGACTGATGGGGTTAATTAGAGGCTCATGAGGGTCTTTATAAACCCCCATGAGTGAGGGGGTTAATTTTAGGTGCCTGGGGGGGGTACTTATAGTACCACCGTGGCAGGGGTTAATTTTTTAGTGATCGCGAGGTGGGAAATTTGAAATTGAAATGCAGGGGGCGATATGGTGACACTGCAGGGATCCGGTGATCTGGGGTGGGAATCCGTCATATAACATTCTTTAGCAATATGGAATTTGTTGGCACTTCATACATAAAGAATAATAATAATTACATATAATAGTTGTCAAACTACGAGTCGTCGTCACGCTTTGCAAGCTCGCGAAGTTCTGGTCGCAAATGCAGACCTCGTGAAGCGAGTGTCCGCATTTGCAGAGGTGGAGGTTCTATGGCGCCTCACTTAAAAGGTTAAAAAGAATTAAAAAAAAACGGACTTCAAAATAAAAAACGTCCGACACGCGTAAATCAAAAAAAACAAAACACTTAAAAATAAAAACAAAACATAACAAAAACATCACACACAGCACAGGGGGACAGCCAGGAGATCGGGGGGTGATGTTGCAAGCGAATTAAAGTCGAATTTAAGGAGTTTCGCCACTTGAAAATCGGTTAAGCGATCAGGATGATAAGGGGGAATGAAGAGAAAAAGGGGGGCGGATAAGGGGGAGAGGGGGGAAATGGAGGAGGAGAAGGAGGAGAAGGGGAAAGGGAGGAGGAGAGGAGGAAGTGGTAATGGTATCTAAATGCAGTATGATTATGTCAGTATTTTAGAATGTACCGCTTTAACATTCTAAATACTGAAATAATCATACCGCCAGGAAGATTAATTCACTGTACTCTCATTTTTTTGCCATTTTACACTGTACGTATATATCTGTCTTCGCGATAACCGTCAAAGGTGATTGTTGCAAAGCCGGACAATTGAACTACAAGAGGGGATAGGCTCACAATGAGCGCCGAAGGTCTACAGAGGAGCAAAAGCCCTACATTGTGTGGCAAACAGCATTGCCATGGCTTCAAATTTTTGACGGGAAGTTGCTAGTAATAATAATAATATTTTTCTCTCCCTCCCTGAACACAATGTGACAGGTACAACTCTGACAATGCAAATAAAGTTTATTGAAAAAAACAACTCCATCTTATTATGCATGATAGGAGGGAGCTGCGTACTAATAGGAGGAAACTGTGTGCAAAGGCCTCAGCTTTCTCAATACTCCATTTTGTTTGTTGATGAAAACTCCTGCTCCACACTCCATGTTTATGACATGTCTGCCACCTCCGGCCTATAGGCTTTGCTGACATTTCTGAGGGAGTCAGAGCCCGGGAAGCGGCCTCAGGAGCATCTGCAGAGCTCAGGTCTATGTGAGATCCTCTCAGGCGGTTTCTGTAGGTCTCTGTCTGTGTCCCTGTGTCTCCATGTCCATATCTACCTGCACTGTAGTCTTGGGAGCCATCCTTGACCCACCTAGTACCTGGTGGCCATTACTACTTCCCTCATGGCACAGGTATGTTCCAGGGAACACCTTCCTTTCATAATGGATCCATGAAACTAAATGTGATATACATATACTGTGTGCTCTAGTGCCACCACAAACTTGAATTTCTTATGGCAGTGTATGTAAAAGTATATATCAAATACATTTGATATAATTTGACCTCCCTCAATTAGATTAGCTAAAGTTGCAATACCTCATATATTAACTAATTGTGTCATAGACTGGTAACGCCAGACATAGGACAAGAAAAGAGCACCTTTTGTAGCTTATATTACTGCTCCCACAAATGGTGTGCGTTTTTAATAAAATTAACCTTTATTTTCAATTTAAAATCAAACGTTTAAGAACAACCCCCTGAGCAATTTAATAAAAAATCAACATCATATGCAGACACTGAGCAATAGACAGTTATTTACAACTCGTTTTTTTATGACATGCTCAATATATTGGACACTTATAAAGAAAAAGCCTGTTGTGCAAAAAAAAGAATAAGTAGAAATTGTTTAGCACAAATACGGAGTCGCTGCACAATCACAGTACCCCAGCACAATACAGAGTTAATGCACAATCACCATACCCCAGCACAATACATAGTCACTGCACAGTCACCATACTCCAGAGCAATACAGAGTTAATGCACAATCAGCATACCCCAGTGCAATACAGAGTCAATACGCAGCTTATTACTAATACTAGAGACTTGCCCGTCAAAAATGACTACCCCCCTGAACTTGTGGGCCTCGCCATGAGCACCTTCGGTCTCCCACCCCCCTCTACTTTACTTTCGCCGCTCATTGCAGGCCTCAGCCAACCTGCAACTTTCGTGCCCCGCAATGAGCTCCTTCTCCCTCCTCTGTGCTCCTGTTTGAACAATTTCCCAAGCCTGCAAATGGTTTCACACCTGTAAATGCATTTTCCCCAAGCCCGAAATGTGTTTTTGATTTATGGGCTTAAAAATAAGTTACGGCTTTACGGCCGCCATTTTTCTCCTCGCTTAGCTGTTTTCAGATCTCCCAAAAATGCCAATTAAATATCAAATTAGCTTGCAACCTCACTCATAGGCTCCCTTGTAAGTTATTTTTTTTATTAATTGGCTTTCGAGTTACGGGCTTGAAAAAAATGTCGGACTTTAAATCCGTAATTTTTTTGAAGCCTGTAACTCGTCAGCCGTTTTGAGCCTTTGCCCTCAAGTCACGTACGGGCCTTTTGTTGCTCAACACGAGGCCATCAATGAGTAAAACCCGTAACTTTCGGGCCTTTGACGCTCATTGCGCATTCGCAAACCCATAGCTTTTAACATTGCGAGACGACAACTCGCAATTACAACTATTATAGTATTTAGTAGTTTGCTGATTGTGAGTTGTTTCAAGGTGTACCAATTCTCTTAGTAACTCATGTTACAGTTTTACTCAGAGTATCCTCTAAGATAGCTCATTGCTGTTTTCATTACTTTCCCTCTTGATTGTTACCAGCTTCTTGATAAAGCTAATCTTTCAGCTTCAATTCTTGCCTATTTGATTTATTTACCGTTTTTAATAATTTTCATGTTTGTAACTGAGATTACAAATTACAGAAAAAAAGATCTGCCAAATAATATACATCATTTGCCTAATTTAAACACTTACAGCCTTATTAAATTGCGATTCTGCAAATTTAAAAGCGCTCTTTTTAAGCACATAGCATATTTTTTTTACAGAAGTTTTTAGTTAGTAAAAACCTTGCTTTTGGATAGAAGTTCACTAACTAAAAACTTCTGAAAAAAAATATGCTCTGTGCTTATATAGAGCCCTATTCAATTTGCTGAAACACAATTTAATAAGGCTGTTAGGTCTCACCAGATCTTACTAATAATATAACGATTTTAGTCTTGCTGGAGACAATATAAGGGTTAATTACTTATTATATATTGAGGCAAAAATGAAATTAAAACAACTCGGAATCAAAATCGCTTTGAGTGGGAAACTTGGCTGGGATTTCCGATAAGTCACAAGACCCAGTCGTGTTTAGACTCCAGTTACTTGTCCTACCAGAGATAGCTCTATATACCATATAATATTTTCTCTCCTATACCACTGGGGCAGCTCTTTTTTTGTAAAAGCCAGGGCATATCTTTCATTAAGCGCAATTGTCTTCTGATCACCTGATGTGACCGTATGTGCATAACCCTGAGAGGAGTAGAGTATAGAGGAGTGTTCTGAGTTTAGGTGTCGTTATTGTTAGTGTTAGTCATTGTGAGGGTCACTTGTGTATCACCCACCTGTAAATAGGTTTCCAGTGCTGTCCACACTTTCCACTCCTCCAGCTTGGCCCCATTTTGCAGGTATGTTTGGATTCGTGTCTTTCTCTTATTTGGTTTCAGATCAAGGTGAGCTTCATCTCGTTGGATTCCCAGGACGTCTTCAAGAACATACACTGCCCAAAGATTGTTTGTGGTCTCTACGGTGTAAGGATGGAAATTCCATGCATTTCTTTGTTGATTGTGCCCGAGTTCATGAGCCGGACCCCAAAAGAGAGGGCTTTGCATTTTGAGAACATCTGTGAGATCACGTGCGGATTCCCAGCGACACATGACAGGATATCCAGAGTGCATCCAACCTGGAAAGAGAACAGGACTGTAATGAGACAGAGAGAGCGTGGGACATCCAACCTTCAATGAGAGAGAAAAACACTTCTGAGCATTTATCTTGTAATGGGAGATAAATAACACTGTGCATCCACAATACAGCAAAAAGAGATCACTGAGCATCGCCCTGCCATAAGAGAGAGAGAGCACTGAGCATCGCCCTGCCATAAGAGAGAGAGCTCTGAGCATCTCTCTGTAGTAAGAGAGAGAGAGAGCACTGAGCATCGCCCTGCTATAAGAGAAAGAGCACTGAGCGTCGCCCTGCTATAAGAGAGAGAGAGCTCTGAGCATCACCCTGCCATAAGAGAGAGAGCACTGAGCATCACCCTGCCATAAGAGAGAGAGCTCTGAGCATCTCCCTGCAATAAGAGAGAGAGCACTGAGCATCGCCCTGCAATAAGAGAGAGAGCACTAAGCATCGCCCTGCAATGATGACAAATAACTATGCAACATACATTTGAGTTTAGTTTAGTATTATATAGTACTAGGAAATTGCCCGTCAAAAATGACGGGAATTAAATTGTAAGGCTGGCAATGCTGTTTGCCATACAATGTGAGGCTTTTGCTCCTCTGAGCACCAGCGTTTGTTTCACGTGTGCCTGGCGTTGTTAGTGTAAGTGTTACTGTCTTCGGCGGCGTGTATTTTTTAAGTTCTGCGTGCCTGGCCTTGCTGAGCCTCGTTTTCATCAGGTTTCAGAATTTTTACATTTTTCGTCCGCCATTTTTTCCCTTGCTTAGCCGATTTTCGTTCGATGAAAAAAGCAAAATATGGCTACAACTAGTTTGCAACTTCACTCCCAGGCTTCTAGACTCTCCCCCTGTGCTGTGTGTGAGTGTGTTATTATTATTTTTTTAGTATTTTGGTTGTTTTTCTGTATTTTCGAGTTACAAGTTTGAACCAACTGCGTGCCTCAACTGCTTGCCTCATTGCAGCCTAAGTCCCTCGTGCCTCAACGGTTTGCTTTGCGAGGCACGCAGTTCAATGAGCGCCTTTGGCTCATTGCTGCCTAAGTAATGTGTGCGTCAATGGCTCGCCTCGATATGCGAGGCTCGCAGTTGCGCCCCTCGCCGTGCGAGAGAAGCAAAAGCGTGACCAACATCAAAACCTTTCCCAACACTAACAAATATATATGTAATACTATATAGTATATTATATTATTTTTTTAGCTCTTTGTTTAGAAAATAAAATAGCCTGGATATGCATTAGATAATTACAGGATTATCTTACCTGCTGAGATCTGAACATCTGACACAATCCTCTCTGGTCTTGGGAATTTAGGAATTGCTGCAAGTTCTCGGACTGCAATCATAATTTTGTCCCACAGAGATAGAGGGACATTGGGATCCTCCAACGATCGCACTGTGTCTGTGGGTACAGTCACAATGATGTTTTCTGTTATCAGTTCAGCCCATGGAGATGACGAATTCTTGATCAGATCCAACCAGGTTGACTGTGTGGTCTGTCCTGAAGGAAACAATCAGTGCAAAAGAAATTTACCAAAGACTGCATCTGAGGGTATTGTTCCTAGTGACACAATATAGAAACTTAAGAAGATATCAAACACTTATCTACAAACAGTGGTGTTGGTATATTTACCTAACTGAAGGTCTTAGAATGCAATCATTACTCCCTAATAACAATAGTGGGGGATATGTTTGACAATTTATTCCAATATATATAAAAAATAAGGCAGTCCTATTGGAATTTTAAGGCTGTTTAATTGTAAAAACCTGTATTCTATGTGCTATTTGATTTTAAAAGTTATTTTCCTTATGATTTTTTATGGAAGAAATTATTAAAGAAATATTTTAAGTTGCTACAAGAAATTACATACACACTTATGGAGCTTTCGGAAATCCGCTGTTACTTTTCTCTTATTTGGATCAGTGGGGGTCTAATGTTTCCAAAATTATAACTCTAAATAAGTTTTCGAGTAGGGTTTATTCCCAGTATATAAAAACAATGACAAACTTAGTGAAAGATGTAGTGTCCTAAACAATGATTTTAGAGAACTAGGGAATAAGCTTAAGGCAAGGATCTCCAATGTAGTATTTTCTGAGATACTACCAATGCCACAAGCTAGCCCAGGGAGGCAGAAGGAGCTTAGGAAGGTTAATATGTGGCTAAAAAAGTGGTGCATTAATGAGGGGTTTGGGTTGTTAGAACACTGGGCTGGCTCCTCACTTGGGTACAATCTAGCTTATGTGCTAGGGGATAGGATGGTAGAAAGGCTGGGAGAGTTTTTAAACTAGTAGGTGGTGGGGAGGACGAGATAGAAGTAATAGGGTAGAAAGTGTAGATGGGGTAAGGAATGAATTAACTAGTCATGGGTGAGAGGATGGGGAAGGTTAGTATAGTAAATATGGAGGTATTGTTAAGTAACTCAAGTGCAGTGGTAAGTATTTCAGAACTACAGACTCATAACATAAGATGTATGCTCGCTAATGCTAGAAGCTTGCCAGGAAAAAATGGGAGAGGTAGAATTATTAGTGGTTAATGAGAAATGGGATATAATAGGCATTACTGAAACATGGTGGGATGACTCTCATGACTGGACTGTTAATCTGGATGGTTATAACCTATGTAGAAAAGATAGGGGCAATGGTAAAAGAGGAGGAGGGATTTGTCTTTGCGTTAAGCCTGATTTTTAAGCCTATAGTCACAGAAGATATTTATGCTGGAACTAGTGATAATATTGAATGTTTGTGGGTAGAGTTAAATAGCGAAGGAGCAAATTCTAAAAGAATATTGTGGAGTATACTATAAACCCCCAGATATAATTGAAAGTATGGAACTGCAAATATTGTTACAGATTGGAAATGCAGCTAAGCATGGGCAAGTTCTAATAATGGGAAATTTTAACTACCCTGAAATAAACTGGATAAATAAGACCAGAAGTTCAGCTGATTTTCCATTCTCTTCCAGACACCATATTGCTCACTCTGCCTCCCTGGTTTCCTGAGCCCACTACTCCACTTCCACAGCTAAGACAACATATTGCTCACTCTGCCTCCCTAGTCTGTCTCTCTGGTTTCCTGAGCCCACTACTCCATTTCAAAAGCTAAGAAATCATATTGCTCACTCTGCCTCCCTGGTCTGCCTCTCTGGTTTCCTGAGCCTACTATACCATTTCCACAGCTAAGGTATTGAGAACTGGAGACTTCTGCTACTTTTACCGATTATTAATTATCATATTATATCTGTTATTATAACTACTGCTATTGTTAGTTTCCATGGATAAAATTGTGTACATCTGTAATTATTTGTAACCTCCCCCTACTATTTGCATATGCTGTGTTTATAGCCTTTAACTAACACATTCTAAATCAATTTCCATTCTCTTCCAGATACCATATTGCTCTTTCTGCCTCCCTCGTCTGTCTCTGGTTTCCTGAGCCCACTGCTCCATTTCCACAGCTAAGGTACTGAGATCTGAAGACTTCTGCTACATTTATTGATTATTAATTATCATATTATATCTGATATTATAACTACTGACATTGTTAGTTTCCCTAGATAAAATTGTGTACCTCTGTAATTCTTTGTAACCTCCCCTCACTATTTGCATATATTGTGTTTATAGCTTTAACTAACACATTCTAAATCCATTTCCATTCTCTTCCAGTCACCATATTGCTCCCTCTGTCTCCTTGGTCTGTCTCTCTGGTTTCCTGGGCCCAATCCCCTCACTCAACCATTCCTGGTTACTCTTAATTTATTGATTCACACTAATTATTTACAGCTGATCAATTAGCAACACCTGCTAACTAGTCATATTAATCCTTTGTACAATGTTTAGTCTTGCCTTCTTCTTCCTTATCTGCCTCTGCCTTTTCCTCAGGCTCTTCTTTTCCACTTTTCCCCTTCTTTTCTCCAATATAACCAACTCACCTTTCATGCCCTCCTCTCCTCTCTTATGCTCCCATGAGCTACTTTTAGCTAAGCAGTGTTCAAATTGTGTGTCTTCTGAGTTTCCGACTTGCAGTTTACATTATCCGACCACCAGGCGCAGATAACATCTTGCATACTACAGCCATTCACTTCACAATGACTTTACATCAGATCCCTTCTCTCTCCATCTAATAAATAACCTTCTAACTTGTCACACCTTCCTACCTATTTAACTCTCACCTTCTTCCTGAACCTTGCTATTCCTTGTCTGCTCCTCTCCAGGTCTCTGCCTCTTAAATACCCTTTAGATGTAAATAGTGAGTTTCCATTCTTGCAGGGTGCTTTGGGAAAAAACAGGTTTACAAGACTCAAAGCTCAAAACAGGGCCCTCCATTTTCTACAGATGTTGTATATTTACTTTTTCCTAACCCCTGTACAGAGCTAGGGAATATGTTGGCGCAATACAAATAAAATATAATAATAATCACATATATAGTTCTCAGCAAAACAAGTCGTTGCTAACGCTTGCGGGCTCGCGTAGGCGCTCATCCCTACAACCCCGTACGACTTTCAACCGCAAATGCGGACCCTCGCGAAGCGGGGGTGGAGGCTCTACGGCACCTCACAAGCAGTTACAAACGCCCACAGAAGCGTGACTTTGAAAAAAAACACAAAACAAGCAATGACTAAATACGGACTTACACAAAAATAAATATGAGCCGCGGGATTTGGAAAAAATCAATTACGGACTTGCAAAAATATGACCTTACCAGACAACTCCCGCACAGCCGAAAACATAAAAAAAAACACAAAATACACACAAAAATAAAATAAAAACCTTACCCAAAGCAAGGGGGGACACCCAGGACATCTGGAAGTCAGGTTACACCTCGATTTCAGTCCAATTTAAAAAGTTTGGACACTTAAAAATCCCCTAAGCAAGAGAAAAAATGGCCGCCGGAAAAAATGAAAATGAAAAAATGAAAACAAGGCTACACCCCTAAAGCTGCAAAACACAGCCAAGCACACACGACTTTTACAAAAACCCATACGAGGTACAACATACACCATTACCAAGGACGCTAAATCATCCACACCTGTGTACCACATAGACATTCGGCGCCATTTTACAACACTCACAGAATGCGGAAGTACCCAGCTACACAAACGGTTTTCCCTTGCGCACGCAGCCTATTTACACTACACACTGAGACAGATTGTTAGCTCTTCAGCACATTATTTGATGCATATATTAATTACAAATAGGTAAAGTATATTAATTTATGATTTCATTAATTATTTAATTATCATTAAAAAAATACAGAAAACAAACGGAAAAAAAAAACACCACAGTATCGCAAATAACCACACCTTCACTGTGCGCCTCACAAGGGGCGCCAATGGTGCTGATAGGACACAAAGTACGCCAGGGTAGAGCCTTGGAATAAGCGCCAAAAGGAGATCAGAGCCGACCTTACAATAAGCGCAGAAGAGCCTCTCATAACAAAAAATACACCAACCCAGAGGCTCGCAATGATCGCCGAAGGCGCTCATTGCGAGCCACACGATGAGCGCCAAAGGTACTCAGCGCGAGGTTCGCAATGAGTGCCAAAGGATCTCAGACGACCAAAACTCTTACTCTCTGTGGCAAACAGCATTACCTGTCTTACAATTTTATTGCCGTCATTTTTTGACGGGCAAGTCGCTAGTAATAATAATAATAATAATAATAATAAGGGAAGCGGGTTCTTGAGTACACTCAGAGATCATTATCTGGCCCAGGTTATACAAGAACCTGCTAGAAATTAGTCTTTCTTAGATTTAGATATCAAAAATAATATTATGGTATCAAATGCTGAAATAGGGCAACCTTTGGGAAACCGTGATCACAACACAGTCTCATTTGAGAATTAAGTAAAAAAGCAAAACTGTAAGGGGCCAACAAAAACTATTAATTTTAAAAGGGCAGATGTTAACGATCTAAGGGCAACAATACAAAGTATAGATTGGGACAAAGAACTGATGGGTAAAAATACTGACCATAAATGGACAACGTTTAAATCATTACTAAATATACATCCTTTTCACCATATACCATGTGGAAATAAACGTAACAGAAGTAAATCACATCCGATGTGGCTTAAGAATGATTTAAAGATCACAATATGGAGTAAAAAAACAGGCATTTATATTATACAAACAACAGGAGAGAGAGACTGCTATACGTAAGTACAGGGAATTCACCAAGGCAGCAAAAGGGCTATTAGACTGGCTAAAATAGAAAATGAGAAGTCAGTTGCAATGGAAAGTAAGACTAACCCTAAAATATTTTTTAAATATATTAATGGGAAGAAGGCCAGGAAGGAAGCTATAGGAACATTACAATGTGACACAGGCCATCTGATAATTAGTGACCAGGAAAAAGCAGATGAGCTAAATAGGTTCTTTTCGTTGGTATACACAAGGGAGGTACCAGTGGTTGGGACACCGCAACATAATCGGGCTACACTAACATCACTAAATAATTGGTTAACGCAGGAAGAAATCCAAAAGAGATTGGAGATAATAAATGTTAATAAAGCCCCAGGTCCTGATGGAATACATCCAGGGGTACTGAGGGAGCTGGGTTCTGTAATAGCCAAACCATTATATAATCTTTCAAGACTCACTCACTACAGGGTCTCTACCGGATGACTGGAGAAAAGCAGAGGTGATACCTATATTTAAGAAGGGATCTAGAGCAAATCCGGGGAATTATAGACCAGTGAGCCTCACATCTGTAGTTGGGAAGCTTTTAGAAGGGTTAATAAGGGACAGAATACAAGAATATGTCTATTTGAACAAGATCAAAGGTAGCAGTCAACACAGATTTATGAAAGATAGGTCATGTCAGCCCAATCTAATTAGTTTTTATGAGGAGGTTAGTAGGAACTTGGATCAGGGCAACTCAGTGGATGTAGTCTTTTTAGATTTTTTTTAAAGGCATTTGATACAGTGCCACATGGAAGACTAGTGAGCAAACTAAGGGATACAGGAATTGCAGTAAATATCTGCTCATGGATCGAGAGCTGGCTACAAGACAGGAAGCAAAGGGGTGTTGTGAATGGAACATACTCCGATTGGTCTAATGTGATAAGTGGGGTTCCTCAAGGTTCAGTATTGGGTCCTCTCCTTTCTAACATATTTATTAATGACACAGAAGTAGGACTCGAAAGTAGTGTCTCCATTTTTGCTGATGACACTAAGTTGTGCAAGGTAAAAAATTAGATAATGATGTACTTTCCCTACAAAGGGATTTGCATAAATTAGAGAAATGGGCGTCTAAATGGCAGATGAGATTTAATACAAATAAATGCAAGGTTATGCATTTGGGAAGGAAAAATAGCCATGCAATCTATAATCTTAATGGAGTAAATCTAGGGGTATCAGATATTGAAAGGGATTTAAGAGTACTAGTGGACAACCACCTAGGTAACAGCGCTCAAAGCCAAGCAGTAGCTGCAAAGGCAAGTAAAATATTAGCATGTATTAGGAAGGGTTTAGAAGCCAGGGAAGCAAATATAATTCTGTCACTATACAAATCCCTAGTACTCCATCATTTGGAATATGGAGTACAATTTTGGGCACCACTTCATAAAAAATACATTTTAGAGCTGGAAAAAGTACAGAGAAGGGCTACAAAACTAATAAGGGGAATGGAAGGGCTAAGTTATGAAGAAAGACTAACCAAATTAAACTTATTTTTGCTAGAAAAAAGGCGTCTACGAGGGCATATGATTACCTTATTTAAATACATCTAGGGTCAATATAAGGCTTTGTCAAGTGAACTTTTTGTAGCAAGAGATTTTCAACTGACAAGAGGACATCCCTTGAGGTTAGAGGAAAAAAAGATTTCACCTTAAACAAAGAAAAGGGTTCTTCACAGTTAGGGTGGTTAAACTGTGGAATTCTCTACCAAAGGAAGTGGTAACAGCAAATTCGATACACAACTTCAAAAAGTGGTTAGATTTATTTTTGAATAACGAGGGCATTCAAGGCTATCCTAGATAACAAGCGAAGGAATATTGATCCAGGGAGAAATTTGATTGCCAGTTTCTGGGGTCAGGAAGGAATTTTGCTTTTTTTTCCCTTATGAGACAATTGGCAAAGTTTCAATGTTTTTTTTTTTCTGTTTGCCTTCCTCTGGATCAATTAACAATTAATAATTAATAGTCCACATTAAAAAGATCAATAGAGATCTAAAAAGGTTGAATTTGATGGACTAACTCTTTATTCATCCTCCAATACTATACTATTAATAATTATTTAATCAGCAAATCAATTAATAACTAATCCGCATATTGCAGATCAGAGGAGATCTTAACAGGTTGAACTTGATGGACTGAAAGTCTTTTTTCAACCTTAATTACTATGGGCCTCATTCTATTATCGGCCGTAAAGCGGCTGTAAGGCTGCGATTCCTTGCGGGGGTTCAGTTAACTCACGATTCTATTATACGGCCCCGCAAGGATCTCCTTTTACGGCCGGCCGCATATCTTGGAACCGGCCGTAATCTGTGAAATATAAAAACTGAAAAATAAATTCAAGCCTGCACTGTACAGCTCTGTAAATGCTAGGGATCATATTGGGGGACATGAGGATTAAAAGTAACCCACTCTCAAGCTTGCACATCAGCCCAAACCCGAGTTCAAATTAACTGTTTATTTTCCGGCTGCGGCGTGGGTGTGTCTGAGGTGCTCCAAGCACTCTGGACTTTTTACATGGATATTTTACGGATATTAAAAATTAAATATTTTACGGATTTGAGTACAGGATAATTATGTGCTATTTTTTCTAACACCTAAAATCCCTTTATAGTCTTCTCAAAGTGCAGGATGGCTTTATTTGAGCTATTTTATGTGCTTAATTGGTGCTAGCGAGACCTCTTTCCTGCAAGTAAGCTGCGGCTCGCTTTTAGCCTTGCAGAGAGGTTTCCCGGAGGAATTGAATTGCAAAACTCTTGCGGCCGTTTTAGATCAAAGGCTTTCCTCTGGCGCGAGCGGCCGCAAGAGATAGCAAGGCACCGGCCGCAAGCCTGCCGGAGCCTCCGGCCGTAAGGGAATAGAATAGGCAAATAGCTTGCGGCCGGTCCTTGCGGCCCCGCAACGGCTGCGGACGATAATAGAATGAGGCCCTATGTAACTATGTAGTGTAGAGGGGGTTAGTTTAGATTTAATGGTTTAATGGGGGGCTATAGTGCAGTGTAGTTTTTATACTTAGTGTCATGAGGGTACTGGAGAACCCTCACAGCACTTACAGGGTAATGTTAGGCTTCTAACTGTCCCATGAGGGTCTTTAATTACCCTTATGGGACTAATGGGGTTAAATAGAGGCTTATGAGGGTCTGGGTTAAAATGGTGTAGTGCTTACACTTTGGGTCATGAGGGTCCTGGATGACCCTCATGGCACTTATAGTTTTATTACATGCGTTCATTAGTGTGTTCTAGGGGTCTATATAGTTGAGGCACACAGTACACTCACATTGTGTGTCAAACAGCATTTCAACACTTTTTTTTATTGCCCCGTCATTTTTGACCTGCAAGTCGCTAGTATATATATATATTTATATCTGTTTGCACTGGGGTGGGGGCGGCAATCTCAGGGATAGCACCGGGCGGCAAAAGCTCTAGCTACACCACTGCCTGTAACTCTTACATTACATAGTTACATAGGCCGCAAGCTATTCGGCTATTCTATTCCCTTACGGCCGGGGATTCCGGCAGGCTTGCGGCCGGTGCCTTGCTATCTCTTGCGGCCGCTCGCGCCGGAGGAAAGCCTTTGATCTAAAACGGCCGCAAGAGATTTGCAATTCAATTGCTCCGGGAAACCTCTCTGCAAGGCTAAAAACGAGCCGCAGTTACTTGCAGGAAAAAGGTCTCGCTAGCACCAATTAAGCACATAAAATAGCTCAAATAAAGCCATCCTGCACTTTGAGAAGACTATAAAGGGATTTTAGGTGTTAGAAAAAATAGCACATAATTATCCTGTACTTAAATCCGTAAAATATTTTATTTTTAATATCCGTAAAATATCCATGTAAAAAGTCCAGAGTGCTTGGAGCACCTAAGACACACCCACGCCGCAGCCGGAAAATAAACAGTTAATTTGAACTCGGGTTTGGGCAGATGTGCAAGCTTGAGAGTGGGTTCCTTTTAATCCTCATGTCCCCCAATATGATCCCTAGCATTTACAGAGCTGTACAGTGCAGGCTTGAATTTATTTTTACGTTTTTATATTTCACAGATTACGGCCGGTTCCAAGATATGCGGCCGGCCGTAAAAGGAGATCCTTGCGGGGCCGTATAATAGAATCGCGAGTTAACGGAACCCCCGCAAGGAATCGCAGCCTTACGGCCGATTTACGGCCGATAATAGAATGAGGCCCATAGTATTTAAGGTTGAAAAAAGACTTTCAGTCCATCAAGTTCAACCTTTTAAGATCTCCTCTGATCTGCAATATGCAGATTAACTATTAATTAATTAGTTGTATATAAAAATAAAAATAAATCAATTCCCTCCTGATCCCAGACACCGACGACCGGACTTCTCCCTGGATCAATACTGCCTCTCTAATTATCCATGATAACCCTGAATTCCCTTTTTAATTAGAAATAAATCCAGTCCCCTTTTAAAGTTATCTATAAAATCCGCTGTCACCACCTCCTCTGGTAGAGAATTCCACAGATTAACCACCCTTACTGTGAAAAACTTTTTATTTCTTTAAGGTGAAATCTTTTTACTTCTAACCTCAAGGGATGTCCTCTTGTCAGTTGAAAACCTCTTGGCACAAAAAGCTCCCTTGACAAATCTTTATACTGACCCTGGATGTATTTATATAAGGTAATCATATCTCCTCTTAGACGCCTTTTTTCTAGAGAAAATACGTTTAATTTGGTTAGTCTTTCTTCATAACTTAGCCCCTCCATTCCCCTTATTAGTTTTGTTGCCCTCCTCTGTACCTTTTCCAGCTCTAAAATGTCCTTTTTATGAAGTGGTGCCCAAAATTGTACTCCATATTCCAAATTAGGGCGTACTACAGATTTGTATAGTGGCAGAATTATATTTGCTTCCCTGGCTTCTATACCCTTCTTAATACATGCTAATATTTTATTTGCCTTTGCAGCTGCTGCTTGGCTTTGAGCACTGTTACCTAGGTGGTTGTCCACAAGCACTCCCAAATCCCTTTCAATATCCGATACACCTAGATTTGCTCCATTAAGATTATAGATTGCATGACTTTTTTTCATTTTACATTTCTAACAAATGATTATGCTGCTACTGACATAAATCCCTAATAACATTCAATAAATCAACTTTTCAAACCTTGTAAAATATAATGTTAACAATGCAAACATTAACATAAGGAATAACATTTAAAATGAAATTACGGTAGTTAAAAATATAGTGATCTTGAATATTGAATCCAGAGGAAGGCAAACAAAAAAAAACAGTGAAACTCGGTCAATTGCTTCAAAGTGGTCAAAAAAATTATTCCTTCCCCACCCCATTAACTGGCAATTGGATTACTCCCTGGATCAATACTCTCTATGATGAAACATTTACATTTTGCAACAAATGATGATCCTGCTACTAACATTAAACCTCAATTACATAGAATGAAACAATTTTTTAGTCCTTTGAAAACAGAATTTTAACATTACAAACACAAACTAAAAGTATTAAAATGGAAAACAGTAAAGGTAAGAAAATGCAAGGTAACTGTTTTGTGGGGCCAATCCTGGCTAAAGTCACTTCCAAGACATTTTTTTTGTCAAAGTGGTTTCCCTTAAAAGAGCCCAGCAGACTTGTAATTGTGTCTATGGGATCTAACCACTGTTTATTGTTCTTTTTTTTCGTATGTGAAATAGTGGTCCTCTAAGAAGACCAAGTGAAATTAAATTTCGTCCTGGAAATGAAACCACTATTCTCTATGTTTACAAAACCTCATAGTAAACAATGTTTTTGTAAAAATGTGTCTATCTTGTAATAGATCACCCTGATTTGCATTGTTTTCTATTGAAACTTTAATATCATGTGGATTTGTGCACCTTGAAAAAGCAATATAGAGTTGTCCATGTCCAAAAAACAGTTCCTGTAAAAAAATACCCACAGACTTAAGTTTGTCCATGGGATTTATTATTTATTAATTAATGGAAATTGTCTCCTTTAAAGGACAAAAGGCTAACCACTCTCACTTGGAGCTAAATCAATTCTTGTTATAAAAACTCGTTCACCTTTACGGGTACCAGTCATAATTTTCTGCATGTATGAAATTATCTTTTAAATCGTGCACAATGAATCTGGTCCCATTACAAAGTCCTTTTTTTTAAATTCATATTTCTCAATAGCATGCCAATTGCCCCTTTTTTCAATTGCAAAACATGTGGCATTCCAGATGGTGTTAAAGAATGAATACATTCTATACTAAAATTAGATTCACTGTCTTTATCGTCAGCCAGAACTGAATCTGCACTGTAATAATGATTTTGGGGTGCATTGATGATTTTTTTAAAGTTATTTAGATTGAAGGCATCTATATTTTTAAATATTAATATCACATTGTTTGCAATGTCTGAGTAATCGTTGTTATTGAGAGTGTTTAGAAATATTGCCGATATTAGTGATTCATTACAAACCATTTTTGATGCAATTTCAATGGTATCATTGGGTAAATAATTTATTTGTGGATGTTTTCCTTCTCCAATTTGAATGAGCCAATCAGTGAATTTGTTTTGGCCTTTAGATCTCATATTTAATTCTAATTTGAGGTGTGTAAATATTTTCTCACAGTTTACTTGTCTTGATACATGTTTCAATGATGTCAGTCTTATTTCCATGTGGCACAACAGGTAATATTTGCCTAAAATCTCCACCTAACAACATCACCTTTCCACCACCTATTTTAATAATCTATCAATATATTGCAAGACATGACATCATTGTTGCCTCGTCTATGATAATTAATTAGCTTTTTGTAAATTTTTTGGCTTGTATAGAATTCAGTTGAATATCTGACACTGATGTTTCTAAAATGGGAACTGGCAATTTACATCCACTATGCACAGTTCTGCCATCTTCTAACAAAAGTGCGGCAATTCCAGTTGTTGCAAATGGCATTGCTAATTGTCCCTGTGCTCGAATGTAACTCATCAAACAATTGTACAGATAAGTTTTGTTTCCTGATCCACCAGGGCCATCTAGATAGAAATAACAGTCTTTGACCATTTCATCATCTGTAGCATTTATGATGGTATTAAATGCTTGCAATTGAAAAGTATTTAAAGTTGCCAGTTTTTCTTGTGTTTTTTTGTTGTTGAAGCTCAGTGTCATAATCATCAAAGTTGATGTCATCTATACGTCCTGGATCAGGCAAATTAAAACTTGCACAATTTAATCCATGAGCATGAAATATTTCTTGAATTTCCATTAACGCTTTGAAGAGTGCAATGGACTCATTGTAATATTTCAAGAAGTCTTCAGACATATTTAATATAAATGTTTCCCACAAAGTAAATGCATCAGGTACATTGCAAAAGATGCAAATTGTTCTCTCATTTTCTTTGGCATTTGACATAGTGCTGCTTCTTCCAGACACCTCTCCTATTCTGTATCCTCTGCTATGAAGTTTTGATGTCTTGCAGCTAATTGGAAAGTATCATAAACTATGTAATTCACTGTACGTAAATGTTCATAACTTTGTGCACCGGGAACATGTAAAAGAAGTAATCTTAAACTGAAACGTTCAATGTATCTTGGACTGACGGTATAAATACATGGTATCATTTTATGAGTATCCCTTTTTCGTTGTCGTTATGGACCATTTACAACTACATAGTGATATGGAATCTCAATGTATAAAAATTGGCTTGAGTGTCCTGGCAGTTCTTTCATTGCCTGCAGTAAAGCAAACAAACTGACTTTGTGGCAAATGTACAGCTAATCGATACACACCATGTGACCGATCATGCATCTCAAATTTCAGAAGAAGCCACATTGCTTCAGGAGCACTCACATAGCGAGCATCTAAATAATTAGAAAGTTTGTCATGTAAAATGTAATTTTCCTTTTCGTTTTGTGCACCTTGCACAACAACAGTTGCTGCATCATATCCTTTGTATATATATTTATACACATATTTGATGGATTTAATGTGTGCATTGTACTTCATCAGCAAATGTGGATTGTATGGAACAACATATCTTTTGTCAACCTTTTGTCCACGGATAATAGCTATGTGTCCTTCTCTTCTTTTATACAAAGGGTATCCATCATAATTAGCATAAGTTGGCATTTGAAATTGTTTTGTACACTTTTTATTTTCCATACATGGTGAATTTGGATTGATATATCCACATGGCCCATGAATCATTCTGTGTGTTACAATCTCATAAAGTTTGGAATATTTTTCTGGATGTGGCAATTCAGTAGTAATGACTGAATCCACTCTCTCTGCAGTATTCAATTTATTTTTTTCCTGCAGGATTAAAAGTATATGTGCATGTGGCAGGCCTCTTTTTTGAAATTCAATGGTATAAACATTTTCCAAATAACTGTGCTTTAGTTATATAATGTATTAATGAATTGAGTTTTATTTTGAATAGTCTTGCCACTAAATCTGGTCGGTCAGAAGTATTTTGTCCAAGATTCAAATTTTCCTTGATCTCTGGCCATTTTGGATTACATGTGAATGTAATGAATAAATCTGGTTTCCCAAATTTTGTGACAATAGCCATGGCATCATTATATCTTTCTCGCATATTGTGAGGAGATCCTTGGAAAGTGGATGACAAAATGATTGCTCTTCCAGCTGGAATGTCTTTGGTGGTAGCCAGTTCAGCGACACACTCCATCAATCTACAATTTTGTTCTACTTGAAGCTTGTTTTGTTGAAATGTTATAAAATTTAGATTATTTGCTTTGACTTGTAAATAGGAATCAATAATCCATTGTTGTGAGTTTGCCCCCACATAAAATAGGATTAAAATGATCCCGAATAGCAGTTTGTGCCACTTTATATTCCAGCATAGAAATATTGCATCTAACACGAACTTTACTATTGGGATAACTTTGCAATTGCAATTTCGGTTCCCATCCAGGTTCACCATTTGGAAAGAAAATGGGATATGTTATTGGACCCAAATTACCACCTAATATATTTATTCTTATAAAAGGTTGGTCTTCATTGCGTGGCTATATTCTAATATCCCGCTAAAAAGGTGTTTCACCATCCTCATTTTTAAAGACTATGGCAACCTAATTTACTGTTGGTAAATTATACCATCTTTGATCAGTGTTGCGATCTCTTTTTAAAACCATATTTACTCTTGGCATTGTCAATTGATGTCTTTGAGCATGTTGCTGTTCTTTTTCAACCTTTGCCCATTGTTTGTAGGCTTGTTGGCCATAATTTTATCCAGCTGTTTGAGCTGAGACTATGAGCAAACACTTTTTATTTTCCGGAAGCGTCATCCTTTGTTCAACAGCTTCCATTGTATCCAAGACATATAACTTTGCAAATTTCCTTTGCTCTCCTCCTTGTGGGTGTAAATGTGAAGTGCGGTGGTAAATTTGTCCTTGAACTCTAAAACAGTAAGGACCATGTCCTGGGACATTTTCTGCTAATGTAGCACCCATTGAAGCAAATAAAATTGCTGTTATAAGACCTGATGTTTTTTTTTTAAATTTGTATAATTTGGAAATGTTGGATCGCTCATGATACTTTGTAAGGGATCTGGAAATGTGTGTCTTTGTGGAAGTCTTACCTTTCCTTTCTGACAGCAACTAATGAAGTCTCCGTCAGTTGGTCTTTCCTTGAGAAAATTATAGGCCCCACAAAACTGACAAACAACATTGAGTAATCCACAATAATGATTGTCTACTGTTAGTGCTATAATGAAAGCAGTATCCTGAGCTTCCTCAACATAGATATCACTACAACTTTCTATATGTACATTGATGACATGTGTATGAACATTGGTGTCAATAGGCAATATTGGATCATTAGGCAGTGGTTCACAGACATGTTTTAGATTACTTTTTTCTTTTCTCTGAAGCTCCAGCACACTCAACTTGTGCTTTCTTACTCGTTTTTCTTTTATTTTAAAGTCTCTGTCGGTCTTCTTCTCTTAAGTGCTGGGAAGTCTCGGGGAACTGTGCCTCTCTCCACCTTTGCTTCCTTTCCCTTGCCGCTCTTGTTTTGCGTTCAATCCTGTCTTCTCCGTTGTCCGCCATTGCAATCTGTAATTGTAAATACAGGTGTAAGATGTAATGTTTTTTTGTATTGTACATATTGTTTGTAGCTGCTCTCAATCCAAACCTAAATAGCATTAATGAAAGAATGCTATGATTTGCAAAGCATTTTGAATTTTTCCATGAAATAAATTAATCTATTAAGTTTTTTTTATTGGCATACATGGAAAAGGGAAGCAATATATATATTATATATATATATATATATATATATATATATATAATATTTTTGTTGTAATAATTAATTAAGTCATTAATAAATTAATATACGTTAATGAATTAATCAATAACTGACATCAATGGTGAACCGAAAGAGGTAATTCTTTTTTCCTAAAGAAGGGCAAACAGAAAGAGCTATAAGCAAAGTATAGATCGGGCTTAAAATAATGTGCAATTTTGTAATTTTATTAATGATGAAATGAATTGACTCATGAGGTGTAATTTACGTTCTTTCAAAGTTAATTAGGTAAGCATATATGTATGCATATTTTTTTGTGGCTATTATGAATGAATAATTAAATACTATGGGCCTCATTCATTTGCAAGTTGTGCAATGCAATAGGGCACTATAAAGCAGATAGCATATTTTTTTGTAAGTTTTTATTTGGTGAAAACCTTAGTTTTAGAAATATGTTCATTAACTAAAAATGTATGTAAAAATAATATGCTATGTCCTTATATAGAGCCCTATTCAATTTTGCAAATTGCAATTGAATGAGGCCCTAAATAAATATAGGTTAATTAATTAATCATTAACTGTCTTTGATGCAAAACAATAAGGGCATCAGGAAATCATATACCTGTGAAATCCTGCAAAATTCACTCTCTGTCTTCAGTCAGGTGCAGAGATGAGTAATCTGTGAGATAACTTGAAAATCATTTTTAATGTTTGTATTCAATTAATTTGTCATTGGCATAGATGCAAAACATAAACACATAATCATCAATATATTCATAAATAAAATCATTATTAAATATTATTATTTTTGTAATGATTTGTAATTATTAATTAATTTATATATTAATATACGTTAATTAATCAATACCTGTCATCAATTTAAAAAAAAACACTTAATCCTTTTTTGTTTCCATAAGAACATAATTAAATGATATACCTGTTAAAGGTGATCTTTATGCTGTCTACAAAGGCTGCAAACGTCAGTCTCTGTGTTCAGTCAGCTGAGGAAACCGCTGAAACTGAAATAGTATGGAAAGCATTTGTAATATTTGGATTCATCCCTATGAGGCAATCAGCAGCAACACAATATGTCAGTGCATAGTAAAATATACATATTGTTTGTGGTCCTTTTGTTGTTGATAAAATTATTAATTCATATTTAATAAATCAATGTACATTAATAATCAATTAATTAATGACTAAATGTATTTTAAAGAGCTAAGCATTAATATATTAATAAACTAAAGGCATTGTAAAATATATAATATTTGTTTATACTGATTATGAATAATGATTTAATAAAATAATGTACATTAATAATTAATTAATCAATGTCTAAATATATTATAAAGAGGTAAGCATTAATGTATTAATAAACTTTAGGCAGTTTAAAATGTTAACTTTTTTTTAGAATGATTACTAATTAATAATTAATAAATTAATGTACATTACTAATTAATTATTCAATGAATTAATATATTACAAACAGCTAAGCATGAAAGTATTGCAAAACTAAAGCAAGCGTAAATTATAAGTTTGTTGCTCAATTTTTTTAGGAACAATCAATTTATCAATGATTTGTTAATGATTATTAATATACTTTACCTATTTGTATTTAATATTCATCAATCAGTATCCTGAAGAGCTAACAATCTCTGTCCACTCAGACTGTAATCACCTGAGGAGAAAGTGTCAGTTCTGTGGCAAGTGTGCCCTATATATAGGCTGCGTGCGTGAGACAAAACCGTTGGTTTAGGAGGAAAATCCGCCATTTCAGAATCAGATTTTTCCTATGTCGCATTTTTTTTCTAAGTCGCACGCCTCGTAATTTTTTTTTTCTTAGTCCCGCGTCCGTCAACATTGCAGCCTAAGGCGATCCCGCGTTTTGTAAGTGTTTGTAGGCTTAGTCCCGCGCGTGTCATTACCTCCACTGCAAAGCATGACGACGTCTCGTAGTTCAACAATTATAATATGTGATAACAGTGTAAAAAAAAAAATGTTTTGTCTATTGTCTCCATTTGTTTTCTGATGACATAAAGTTGTGTAAGGTAATTAAATCAGAAAATAAAGTGCTTACATAGTCTTACATAAATTAGAGGAATGGGCAACTAAATGAAGATGAGCTTTAACACAAACAAACAAAGTTTTGCAAGGAAAAAATAAACATGCCATTTACAGGGTCGAGTCACATTATTATTATTTTACAGCAGCAGTGCATAACCAATGAAATACAGCACATGTCGTGAACTGGCTTGGTGGGTATATAAGGTGACACGTAGGCATTCTGCAAACATATCAACCATCGCTGTCATGGGTAAAACGTGTGATTTATCCGACTTTGAAACAGGGATGGTCATTGGCTTTTGGGCCATAGGTGGCAGTATTACTGAAAACGTTTTGTGAACGGTTCACCTGCTGCTAGTTACATTGTACCGTGTGTGGACATACAGCACTATTGCAATTAAATTGAGTGTAAACAGAGGAGGACCTTGTGTCACTGATGTCAGGTATGA
The DNA here is from genome assembly GCA_027410445.1 of Discoglossus pictus. NCBI lineage: Eukaryota > Metazoa > Chordata > Amphibia > Anura > Alytidae > Discoglossus > Discoglossus pictus. The sequence goes on along the minus strand of CM050166.1, from coordinate 8,329,957 downwards.
ACGTCGGTTGCAAAGTTGTGTGAGGGACAACCAACACGCTACAGTTGAGCAACACACCATCCAAATGAACCAGGGGCTACCAGATGTGTGTCTAAAACGACAGTACAGCCAACCCTGTTGCATATGTGGATCCGGAGACAATGGCTAGTCACTGCACCCATGCTGACGAGGGTTCATCATCAGAAACTACATCAGTTTGCACAACAGTGCCGAAATTGGACCTTTTCTGATTGGCAAAGGGTTGCCTTCTCTGACGAGTCATGTTTTCTGCTCCATCGACTAGATGGATGTTAGTGTGTCAAGTGTGAAACCTCTGAGAACAAACACTCTACAACCATTGTTGGAAGAATACAAGCTGGTGGCGGCAGCATTATCGTCTGGGGAATGTTTTCTTGGTATTTTCTGGGTCCACTCATACCTCTGAAAGGCACTCTCAACCAATTGGGTTATCTGTCCATCCTTGCAGATCAAGTACACCCATACATGTTGACTGTTCCCTGGAGTGTATGGGAACTTCTTGCAGGACAATGCAATTTGCTATATGGCCAGCATTGCCCAGGAGTGGTTGGAGGAGTATAATGAAGACTGTGTATAAACAAAATGAAACACATATAGGGGTATTAGAGATAGAAAATGATTTAGGGGTTGGATATAAAAAATGGACATTCAGAGTTATCTTGGATACCTAGAGAAGGAGGAGTACTGATCCAGGGACTATTCCAGTATTTGGGTCAGAAAGCATTTTTGACCCTTATGAGATCTTTGGAAATGGATTCGATGGCGTTTTTGTTTGCCTTCCTCTGGATCAATTAGCAATTAACAATCAACAATTAATTCACATATTACAAGGATCAGAAGAAAGCTCTTTTTTACATGAATTACTATGTTACTATGAATATTTCAACCCTGCCAACACAAAGGAAAAAAACTGATGTACCTGTCAAAGTCAGAGTAATGGTTAATTCAATATTATTAGCCTGACATATTATATATAACACTATTTTCATTGACACTTTAACACTACTGAATATGTTGGAGTTTTAGAAAAAATGTATACACAAATTACATATACACACAAATAATAGAAATATAGATTTATTACCCTATACTAAAACACAACAATAAGAAACATATAATATGTAAATAAACACAGATAGATTAATATGATAAATTATGATTTGAGATATACAGATTGCAGCTTTAAACAAAGCAACTGTGGGGATCCACATTTTCCATCCGAAATTGATACTTGACAATGCCAGCCAATAGTAAAATGCTACAATATAGTTATATAATAGGAATTTAGAATATTACCCTTTATGTAGGTTGGGGCCAGCTCTGCTCCATAGACTGTAACTGGGATCATGCCCAGCTGGCTCTTCTCTTTTACAATAACATACAGAAGTCCTCCCCAGACAGAGCATACCAGTGTCTCCTCACTAACACGTATCTTGTGCACGACCACTGGGGGGCGCAGCCATTTATCTGCCTCACTTATGTCATCTGACTGACAGCCAATTTGTATCTGAAGTAAATAGAATAGATCGGTTAAATTGGCAAAATAGCACCATATTTACAAGTGTGATCTCTACCACCCACTCTCACACACCACTCCGGTGAAAGCTATGGTTGCACATTACACATCATTACCATTCTTCTCGGATGGCAAATTCCTATCTTTACATTTTCTTGTGACCAGCATTGATATTTCATAATTACATGAATGAATTTAAAAAAATTAAAGAAATTAAACATTTTACATTCATAAATGTATACATGTCCAGGCCAAAGCCAGAAATGCTTTCTTTTGTATAACTAGTGGTTCTCTTACTGGCTAGTATAAATGCTAAATATTTTCAGGTTAATATTTACACAATCTTCAAACACCAGCAAGTAATGTTGGTACTTTCCAGTATTTTAAGATGTCTCATTTCTGAAATGTATTAACACATATGTAGTAATAAATTATAATGCAACTAATGCAACCTACAATGTAATCTTGAGACTCCATAAGTGGTGTGAAGTACCAAGGATACTAGGAATATAGATCATTTTTTTTTCTTTTCTTGTAATTTTGAGACTCACCTGAAGCCCCTTCCCCACAGCTGAGGCTGGGAACAGAATAGTTGCGATCCTTCTTGGTGGAAGATAAAATCCAGTGCTTCTCCAGGCATCACCACCTAAGGTAGAGACCAAGTAACATACTGATGTACTGATGTTAAATATGAAGAAATTATAGTCTGTAAATATAGATTTCCTGGTACTAGGACTAATACTGCAGATAACCCTATATAGCCCTTTTAGTTTAACATTAGTGACAGAAATGAACTCTGAAGGTCATTCAGTATCAGATGATGTACCTGTACCAGGCACACTGACATTGACCAAAGCCTGGCTAGCAACATGTTTAGGTTCATTGTCAGATTGTTATAAAGCTACTAAATTACCTGTTCTAAGAAGTAATGTAATCTCCTTAAGGTAAATTAATCTGTGTATAATGGGAGAGATAGCCATGAAGGAAAAAGGGAACCACCTCAGTTTAATTTAGGGATTATTAATTTGGGGTAGTTAAAGGAACATGGGCATGTTTTATTTTTTTGAATGATGCTCCTAGTCCCATGTTAATGTCAAATGTTAACCTATAATAGCATGAAATTTTAAAGAGCTGCTAATATTTTTTTGAGTAATACAGGAGATTTGAGGTCAACAATATAATAATGAATCTGTGAACCAGGAAATAGTCAGTAGGGAGGTTCTGCTAGGTATCTCAAGTACAGTGGCAAACACTTCAGAACTACAGACTCATAAGGTATATTCCCGCTAATGCCAGAAGCTTGCCAGGAAAAATGGGAGAGTTAGAATTATTAGCAGTTAATGAGAAATGGGATTTAATAGGCATTACTGAAACGTGGTGGGATGAAGCTCATGACTGGACAGTTGCAGCCTTATTAAATTGTGATTTGGCCAATTGAATAGGGCTCTATATAAGCACATGGCATATTTTTTTACAGTAATTTATAGTTCGTGAAGATCTTTCTTTTGGATAGAAGTTCAGTAACTAAAAACTTCTGTAAAAAAATATGCTCTCTGCTTATATAGAGCCCTATTCAATTGGCCAAATTGCAATTTAATAAGGCTGTTAATCTGGATGTTATAACCTATTTAGGAAAGATAGGGGCAATATTAAAAGAGGAGGAGGGATTTGTCTTTATGTTAACCCTGCATATAAGCCTATAGTCAGAGAAGATATTTATGGTGGAACTAGCGGTAATATTGAATGTTTGTAGGTAAATAGCGTTAAATAAAGTTAAATAGAGCAGCAAATTCTAAAAGAATATTAGTAGGAATATGCTATAAACCCCCAAATATAATTGAAAGTGAGGAAATACAATTATTGTTACAGATTGGAAATGCAGCTAAGCACGGGCAAGTTCTAATAATGGGAGATTTTAATTACCCTGAAATAAACTGGATGAATGAGACCAGCAGCTCAGCTAAGGGGAACAGGTTCTTGGGTACACTCAGGGATCATTATCTGGCCCAGGTTATACAAGAACCTTCTAGAAATGAGGCAATCTTGGATTAAGTCATCACAAATAATATTGATATAGTATCAAATGTTGAAATAGGGCAAACTTTGGGAAACTTTCAAGATAGTGATAGTAAGAGAAAACCACTTAAAGAACACCTTTTTTTGTGGAATGTATTATATTAGCCACAAACCAAACTTTTAAAAATTAAACTTTATTACTTTATTGAAATAATCTTTGTTAAAAATCGTTCGCTTAAAAAACTGAATAAAGTAATACTCAGTATGGACGTCACTTCTGGGACTTTATTTAGAATGTAACTTTTTATTTTATTCCTAGAAGTTGTACTGTGCCACTTTAAATATATCTGTCTCTTGATTTTATTTGTATTGCTCTCTTGTGAATTGTTAACGTGCAACGTGAAAAATTAAATAATATTATGATATTTCCAATATTGGATGTGAATCCTTCAGGTGTTCTGACTCCGAGCTATAACGCAGCTTGTAAAAAGTCCATCAAGTGCTAAATAAATCTGCTTAAAGTGCTCAAAAATTGTGCAACAAAATACAGCAATTGTAATTTAGAGACAAAAATTTACCTCTATACCGTATTGATCCGAATATAAGCCGCACCTTTTTTGCAATTTTTGAGTTTGCAAATTACGGGAACGGCTTATATTCGCGATTGTAAAAAAAAATCACTGCCGATTTGCGAGCTTGCGAGTTACGTGTGCGGCTTCTATTCGTGAACGTAAAATTACTGCCGATTTGCAGGAATGAGAGTTAAGGGTGCCGATTTGCGTGCTTGAGACTGCGATATTGTAGCAATTGAATAGTGATTTACGGCTTTAGTGATTCTAACATCCTGTAAGGCCAGTAACCGGCAAAAAAAGTTACAGTTCTAATTAGAAAGCCTGTTTCTTGCAATGGCTGATAACTTGGAGAGAGTCTTTTTCTCTCCAATTTTAAGGGTGCGGCTTATATTTGAGTATCTTTTTTCTATTTTTTCCCCTTGAATTTTACAGGTACAGCTTATATGCGGGTGCGGCTTATATTCGGGCCAATACAGTACAGTTATTATATTGCATCATGTAAATGTGCAATTATTATTAAAGAGACTTTGTCACTATTACTCTTAATAAAAATGTACAAGATTATACTTATACTTTAGCTGTGTCAGTTTGTATATAGTTACTTAATTGTTATAATTTTTGGTGGGTTATCCCACTAAGTTCTCCTGTATATTGTTATTAAAATATATGGTTCTCTCACCCCTGTGTCTCTTTGCCCCCTCTGCCTCCCCTGTGTGTTTTCCCCCTCTCTCCCTCCCGCTGGCTCTTTGCCCCCTCTCCCTGCCCTGTATTTTTTTCCCTTATCTCCCTCCACTGTGTCTCTTTCCACCCCCACTCCCTCCCCTGTGTCTCTTTCCACCCTCTCCCCCTCTGTGTCTTTCTTCTCCCTCTCCCTGCTCTGTGCTGAACGGGTCTGTAACCATTTGCAAATTTGGGAAATTGATCAGTTTCCCCAAGCCCGAAATGTTCTTCCGATTTGCTTTAAAAAAAATTACAGCTTTACATCCGCTTTTTTTTCTCTCGCTTTTCAGACCTCAAAAAACACCAATTGAAGAACAAATTAGCTTTCAACTTCACTTACAGGCTCCCTGCCTCTCCCCCTGTGTGTGTGAGGTTATCAGTTAATTTTGTAATAAATTGGCGTCTTTTTGGCTTTTTTCAAAGTCTTGCCTTTTTCAAAGTTGTGAGGGCCTTGCAAAGAGCACCAAAGGCCTACAGCCTTTGCCACCTATCGTGTGTCTTGCAATGAGCGCCTTCAGCGCAATCCAGTATTTCTTAACAACCCGCAATTACCACAACTATTATATGTGATGTAACTTTGAAATACCATCTCTTCAGGGTACCAAAGACACAACTAGCTGTTTCTTGCTGTGATATAAATATAACTTGAGACATTATTTCCATCAGGATCAAAAGTGTTTTTTCATGTTAAATTATGTCGTGCTATAATTTGGGTGTTGTTGCATTAAGACAAAAATTACCTGGGTTAGTGCCGTCGATTTGCACAGTTATCGAGGACTTGTCCCACATTTTGCAATTGCTCTCTTGAACCAAGCACAGTATCATGGCCTCTTTGGAGCCTTTGCTCACAGGATGTTCTTTGCTAATTTTGGGAATCTCATAGCTGCTCACCCACTCTACTACCTCGTTCTGTATGGAGGAAATGAGAGGGCAAGCTGGGAGCCTCATGAATGTGGAGACATCCTGGGAAAGCCTAGACATCCACTGGCTCCGAGGAGGTTTCAGCTTCTCTTGACTCTGAAGGTCACTGAGCAGTTGACTCAGTGCCCTACGGAAGAGATAAAAGTTAGTAGCGGTTTCAGGATTTGATGCATTATAGACTTTTGGAGGGATTCTCTTCTTGAGAATACTGATTCCAAACTTATTCAGGATCTTGTTTCCTGGGTAATGAGAGAGCACCTCAAGATCTGGATTCTCACTGGACCAGTACCATGCTTGGCCACCAATCAGGAGTCCCCCACCTTCTGCTACAAATTGATGGATATCATCTGCCTCAAGGTCACTGTAGGAGCCACAGCAATACACACCAAGGTCAGGAACCAGATTTGTCACCTTACATGGGATCTTTTCTTGCTGTAACATTTGAAAAAGATCTTGCAGGTTTTTGTGAATGCCAATATCCCCCCTCCTCCCCATTGCCAGCCATGATATAGCATTCAGAACAAATGGTTTGAGTTTTGCTGATGACAGGTAACGTTCATGTGTTGCCACAGTCACACGCCCTTTGCCAAACTTTGCAGCAGCCAGAAAACATTGATTGGTATCACTCAACCCAACTGGAAATGCCAAAGTACCATGGAGCAGAAGATCTGAGGGGATAAATTTCCCACTAATGTCCAGCGAAGAAACACCTTGAAGTAAATGCTTCAAATCAGATGAGAAGTCAACTCTATGAGAGATAAATAGTACAATAGCATTAATATAACATGAGGCAAGATGGGAAAATACATGGTGAGGTATTTGTAGGACCTAGACCGTCAAGCTCATGCTAGTATTTTATGTGATACTACCGGTGCCACGGTTTAGCCCATGGAGATAGAAGGAGCTTAAGAAGGTTAATCTGAGGCTAAAAAAGTGGGGCAGGAAGTATATGTTTGCTAATGCAAGAAGCTTGAAAGGGAAAATGCTGGCATTATTAACAGTAAATGAAAAATATGATTTGACATCCATTACTGAGACGCGATGGGATGATTATTTTGTCTGGGATATAAATGTGGATGCTTATAAAGCATTTTATAAGAGATAGGGGCAATGGTACAAGAGGAAGAGGGATTTGTATTCATGTTAAACCTGATGCAAAGCCCATGACTGGAGAAAGATATTTATGGTGGAACTAATGATATAGTTGAATATATATATACTAGCGACTTGCCCGTCAAAAAATGACGGTCAATAAAATTTAAATGTTGTGAAATTTATTTGCAACACAAAATGAGTCTACTACATTTGTCCCTTTTTTGTTTCTAAAAAGAAATACACATTTCTTTTTTTAACTTTTTATTTTTTGTAACTTTCAACTTATATTTCATAATCATTTTTTTTTTTTAAAACAATATAATAATATCTTAATTTTAATGCATACATATTGTACTTTTTAATGCATACATATTGTAAAGTGTAACATGAAATTTTGTAACAGGCAACTTGTATATTATACAATCTTTCAACCTTCTTTTAACAATACTAACACTTTTAAATAGATATTTATCACTTAGTAACTGCAGACTATATTAACTTAGAGTAAGTACATTTTTTTACAAATAAAATGTTTTGTTTTATTTGTAACATTTTTGTTAAACTCTCGTTAAACTAAATTAGCATTGAATTCAGAGGAAGGCAAACAATAAAAAACCCCATTCAAACTTTTGCAATTGTATCTTAGAGGGAAAAAAATTAATTCCTTCCTGACCCCATTAACTGGCGATCGGATTACTCCCTGAATCAATACTTTTCCAAATCTTCTGAAATGGTTCAACTATATAGTAACAATACATGTTTGCCTATAACATATCTCTTTAACAAACAGTTTTTTACCTTTTTTTTTGTGGGACCAATCATATGAACATGAAACTTGTAACCCATTTCAATATGTTTAAGGATGTTTAAGTTTTTTTTTTATTTTCTGTTTGTCTTTTATGCAAATATCACATAGAGTTTCCAAAGTGAAATAGTGGTCCCCTATTTAAAGAGTCCCAGAGTACTTACATTTTGTACTGGAAGTCAAACCACTGTTCTCTATGGATTTTTTTGTCCATTGTATATAGTTTGTTCTTGAAATGTTGTTTTTGTGCAATAATATTGAGTACCTTAAAATGTTGTCATAGAAATGAAACTACTCTACTCTATGTTTACAACACCTCATAGTACACAATGTTTTTTGTGTAAACGCATCCATCGTCTAATAAATGACCCTGACTTTCATTTTCGTCAACAGTCACTTTAATTTCGTTTGGATTGGTGCACCTTGAAAAAGCAACATAGAGTTGTCCATGTGCAAAAACTGGTTCCTTTAAAAAAATCCCAACAGACTTAAAAGTTTGGCCTTGTGATTTATTGATGGTCATGGCAAATGCCATGATAACTGGAAACTGTCTCCTTTGAAGGACAAAAGGCAAACCACTCTCACTTGGAGCTAAATCAATTCTTGGTATAAAAACTCGGTCACCTCTATGGGTCCCAGTTATAATTTCTGCATGTATAAAATGATCTTTTAACTCATGCACAATTAATCTGGTGCCATTACAAAGTCCTTTTTTTGGATTCATATTTCGCAATAACATGACAATTGCACCTTTTTTCAATTGTAAAATATGTGGTGGCATTCCAGATGGTGTTAAGGAATTAATAAATTCGATACTAAAATTCGATTCACTCTCTTTATCATCAGCCAGAACTGAATCTGCACTGTAATAATTCTTCTGTGGTGCATTGATGTATTTTAAAATTTCATTATTTACATTCAAGGCATCGATATTTTTTGATGTTAATATCACTTTGTTTGCAATGTCTGAGTAATCCTCGTTATTAAGAGTGTTTAGAAATATGGCTGATATCAGTGATTCGTTGCAAACCATTTCTGATGGAATTTCAATAGTATCATTTGGTAAATGCTGTATTTCTGGATGTTTTCCTTCTCCGATTTTAATAAGCCAATCATTGAATTCATTTTGGCCTTCAGATCTCATATTTAATTCTAATTTGAGATGTGTAAATATTTGCCACAGTTTACTGGTCTTGATACATGTTTCAATGATCTCTGTTCTATTTCCGTGTGGCACAACAGGTAATGTTTGCCGAAAATCTCCTCCTAACAGCATCACCTTTCCACCAAATGGCAACTTATTATCCATCACTTCTTTTAAGAATCTGTCAATACATTGCAGTGCGTGACATGACATCATTGTTGCCTCATCTATGATAATTAGTTTCGTTAGTTTAAATTTTTTTGCTTGTATAGAATTGAGTCGAATATCTGACACTGATGTTTCCAAAATGGGAACTGGCAGCTTAAATCCACTATGAACATTTCTACCACCATCTAACAAAAGTGCAGCAATTCCAGTTGTTGCAAATGGCATAGCTATCTGACTGTGTGATCGAATATAACTCATCAAACAATTGTAAAGATAAGTTTTTCCAGATCCACCTGGGCCGTCTAGATAGAAATACCGGTCTTTGACCATTTCATCATCTGTAGCATTTGTGATGGCCTGAAATGCTTCTAACTGTTTAGTATTTAATGTTGCCAGTTTTTCTTGTGTTTTTTGTTTTTGTAGCTCAGTGTCATAATCATCAAAATTAATGTCATCTATAAGTCCTGGATCCGGTAAATTAAAACTTGAACAATTTAATCCATGAGCAAACAATATTTCTTGAATTTCCAACAATGTTTTTAACAGAGCAATTGGTTCTCTGTAACGTTTCAAGAAGTCTTCTGACATGTTTAATTTAAATGTTTCCCACAAAGTGAAAGCATCAGGTACATTGCAAAATATGCATATGAATGCAAATTGTTGTCTCATTTGCTTTGGCATTTGACATAGCGCTGCTTCTTCCAGACACCTCTCCCATTCTGTATCATCAGCTATGAAATTTTGCTGTCTTGCAGCTAATAGGAATGTATCATAAACTATGTCATTGACTGTACGTAAATGCTCAAAACTCTGTGCACCGGGAACATGTAGCAGAAGTAATCTTAAGCTGAAACGTTCAATATCCCTTGGACTGACGGTATAAATGCATGGTATAATTTTTTGTGCATCTCTTCTTCGTTCTTTCCATTGACCATTTACAAATACATAGTAATATGGTATCTCTATGTATAAAAATTGTCTGGCCTGCGTATCCTGACAGTTTAATTTAAACCATGCTATAAGTGTGGTATCTCTGTCTTCACTTTGACATAATGCAAGTCTTTCATTTCCTTGAGTAAAGCAAACCATCTGACTTTGAGGCAAATGTACAGCTAAGCGATAGATAGCATGTGACCGATCATGCATCTCAAATTTCAAAAGGCGCCACATTGCTTCAGGAGCACTAACATAGCGAGCATCTAAATAATTTGATAGTTCATCGTGTACAATTGGATTTTCGTTTTCATTTACAGCACCTTGTACAACAACAGTAGCTGCGTCATATCCTTTGTATATATATTTATACACATACTTAATTGATTTAATCGAAGTGCAAGCTTCTACATTGATGTGTGCATTGTACTTGATGAGCAAATGTGGATTGTATGGAACAACAAATCTATTATCAACCTTTTGGCGCCGGATAATAGCTGTTTCTCCTTGTGTTCTTTTATACAAAGGATATCCATCACAATTAGCATAAGTTTGCATTTGAAATTGTTTTGGGAATTCTTTTGTACATTTTTTATTTTCCATACATGGGCCCTCATTCTATTATCGGCCGTAAATCGGCCGTAAGGCTGCGATTCCTTGCGAGGGTTCAGTTAACTCGCGATTCTATTATACGGCCCGCAAGGATCTCCTCTTACGGCCGGCCGCATATCTTGGAACCGGCCGTAAACTGTGAAATATAAAAACTCAAAAATAAATTCAAGCCTGCACTGTACAGCTCTGTAAATGCTAGGGATCATATTGGGGGACACGAGGAATAAAAGGAACCCACTCTCAAGCTTGCACATCTGCCCAAACCCGAGTTCAAATTAACTGTTTATTTGCCGGCTGCGGCGGGGGTGTGTCTGAGGTGCTCCAAGCACTCTGGACTTTTTACATGTATATTTTACGGATATTAAAAATGAAATATTTTACGGATTTGAGTACAGGATAATTATGTGCTATTTTTTCTAACACCTAAAATCCCTTTATAGTCTTCTCAAAGTGCAGGATGGCTTTATTTGAGCTATTTTATGTGCTTAATTGGTGCTAGCGAGACCTTTTTCCTGCAAGTAACTGCGGCTCGCTTTTAGCCTTGCAGAGAGGTTTCCCGGAGCAATTGAATTGCAAATCTCTTGCGGCCGTTTTAGATCAAAGGCTTTCCTCCGGCGCGATCGGCCGCAAGAGATAGCAAGGCACCGGCCGCAAGCCTGCCGGAGTCCCCGGCCGTAAGGGAATAGAATAGCAGAATAGCTTGCGGCCGGTCCTTGCGGCCCCGCAGCGGCTGCGGCCGATAATAGAATGAGGCCCATGGTGAATTAGGATTCATCTCTCCACATGGGCCATGAATCATTCTATGTGTAACAATCTCCCAAAGTTTTGTATATTTTTCTTGGTCTGGCAATTCGGCAGAAATGACTGAATCCACTCTCTCTGCAGTTTTCAACTTAACTTTTTCCTGCAGTATTAAAAGTATGTGAGCATGTGGCAGTCCTCTCTTTTGAAATTCAATAGTGTAAACAAATGCCATACATTGTCCAAATAATTTTGCTTTAGTGATATCATGTATTAATGAATTCAGTTTGATTTTAAATACTCTTGCCACTAAATCTGGTCGGTCAGATGTAGTTTGTCCCAAATACAAATTTTCCTTGATCTCTGGCCATTGGGGATTACACGTGAATGTAATAAATAAATCTGGTTTTCCAAATTTTGTGACAATAGCCATGGCATCATTATACCTTTCTCGCATATTGCGAGGAGATCCTTGGAAAGTTGATGGCAAAATAATTGCTCTTCCAGCTGGAATGTCTCTGTTTGCAGCTATTTCAGCCACATAATCCATTAATCCACAATACTGTTCAACTCGTAATTTTTTTTGTTGAAATTTAATGAAATTTAAATTATTGGCTTCAACTTGTAGATATGAATCAATAATCCATTGTTGAGTGAGTTTGCCTCCATGTAAAATTGGATTAAAGCAGTCACGGATAGCAGTTTGTGCAACTTTATATTCCAGCATTGAAACATTAGATCTAATTCGAAGTTTAGTATTGGGATAAGTTTCCAATTTTAATTTTGGTTCCCATCCAGGTTCACCATTTGGAAAGAAAATGGGATATGTCATTGGATCTAAATTACAACTTAATATATTGATGTTGATAAATGGTTGTTCTTCATTGCGTGGATATATTCTAATATCACGCTGAAAAGGTGGTTCACCATCCTCATTTTTAAACACCATAGCAACCTCATTTACTGTCGGTAAATTATATCTTCTTTGATCAGTGTTGCGATCTCTTTTTAACACCATATTTACTCTTGGTATAGGCAATAGATGTCTTTCAGCATGTTCCTGTTGTTCTTTTTCCAGCTGTGCTAATTGTTTGTATGCTTTACTATATGGGTTGTTTTGCATAATTTTATCCAGCTGTTCAAAGACTATGCGCAAACACTGTCTATTTTCTGGTAGTGTCATTCTTTGTTCCACAGCTTCCATCGTATCCAAGACATACAATTGTGCAAATTTCCTTGGCTCTCCTTCTTGTGGGTGTAAATGTGAAGTTCGGTGGTATATTTGACCTTGAATTTTGAAACAATAAGGACCATGTCCTGGTACATTTTCTGCTAAAGTTGCACCCATTGAAGCAAATGAAATTGCACTGTTATAAGACCTGATGTTTTGTTTGAAATTATTATAATTTTGAAATGTTGGATCACTCATAATACATTCTAAATAATATGGAAATGGATGTCTTAGTGGAAGTTTCACCTTTCCTTTCTGACAGCAACTGATGAAATTTCCATCAGTAGGTCTTTCCTTTATGAAATGATAGGCCCCACAAAACTGACAAAGCACATTAAGTAACCCACAATAATGAGTATCTACATGTACTGCAGTATTGAACACATTGTCATGCATTTTTTGCACATATATATCAAACCCACTTTCTATATGTACATTGTTGTCATGTGTGTCTACATTTAAGTCATTCTGCACAATAGAATCATTAGACACTGGTTCACATAGATGTTTTTTTTTACTTTTCCTTTTTTTGCAAGGCCCAACAGACTCACTTTTGGCTTTCTTAGCAATCTTTCTTTTATTTAAAAGTCTCTGTTGATCTTCTTCTCTCAAGCGTTGTGAAGTTTCTGGTGTATGAGCATCTCTCCACCTTTGCTTCCTTTCCCTTGCCAATCTTCTTTTGCGTTCCATTTTGTCTTCTCCATTATCTTCCATTTTTTAATCTGTAATAGTCAATATAAATATTAATTAGTCTTTCTTCTTATTTTTGTGTACATATGTCTTTTTACTTTTTGGACTGTTACATTAAAGTTGATGAATAAACGTTATCCTTGTTTCCAATGAAATAAATGAAACCATTTTTCAAAGTATTTTATTGACATATATTAAATTGGTAATAACTGGACATATATATTTATTATATCAATTATTCATCTTTCAATTCATTTTAAATCCTTCTTGATTCACTTCACTGCATACATTTTTTTTTTTTTTTTGGCAAGTGCTTCTTCTTTTTGTTAAATGTTTGTATTGCTTCGTATTGTCTATTCAACTTTCCATCAAATTTTTTAACATATGCTGTTTTGATGTGTCAGGACCAAATTAAATATTTACCTGCAAAGACGGTCTTGATGTTGTTCAAAGGCTGCAAACGTCACACTGTGTGTTTATTCACTTTCCTTGATCAATAATCTGTCATTTAAATTTTAGAATCTTTGTATTATTTCACTTCACCCATATCATGAAATAAACATCAATCAAGAGACATATATTTTTATTCCTTAAAAACCTGAAAGCAAATTCTTTAATATGTTCCTATAGTAATCTAATACAAAACTGTTTTTGATATTACTCATTATTAATAATTAATTCATTAAATAAAGTGCATTATGAATGTTATTTTTAATTCTTTCACACAGGTAAGCACAATATCTAACAAATTAATTACTAATGTAATATACATTATTAATTAATAATTATATTTAATGTACATTATTAATTAATGCAGAATATATAAGCAACTATTAATTTAATGTACATTATTAATTAAATTTAAACTGAAAACATAAACATGAGTCTATCTGAGAATTAAATTATTAAAATCATGTACATTCTTAATTAATGAATCAATGTGTTTGTTTTCTGCACATTCTTAAACGCTAACATTTTTGATATTACTGTTTAGTAATAATTAATTAATTGTAGAAAGTACATTCTAAACGTTATTTACAATTCTTTTACACAGGTAATTACAATATCCAATTAATTAGTAATCTAATGTACAATTAATTAATGCACAATATATAACCAATTAATTTGTAATAGAATGTACATTATTAATTAATAATTAAATTTAATGTACATTATTTATTAATTCATGAATAAATGTGTTTCTTTTTTCTGGACATTCTTAAACGCAAACTCACTTTTATATTAATGCTTAATTCATTAATTATTTAATGTACATTATCAATAGTATTGTCAATTGTTTCACACAGTTAAGCTCAATATTATATTTCTGTTAATGAAATAATGTACATTAATTTAATAGTTAATTGGTTATATTTTATTGATGATTAATTCTTAATTAAATAAAATACATAATAAATATTATTGACAATGTTTCACACATTTAAGCACAATATATAATCAATTAATTATTAATTTAATGTACATTATTAATTAATAATTCAATGTAATGTACATTAATAATTAATGCACAATACATAACCAATTATTAATTTAATGTACATAATTGTCCTTATTAAGTAACTAATAATATAGTAATTAATTAATGATACTTCTTAAAATGTACCTTTTGTAATTCAATGTTCCTGAATCAGTATCCTGAAGAGCTATCAATCTCTTTCGATTTTCCAGCATCCGAAAATGTCCAGTCACACTGTCATCACCTCAGTAAAAGGTGTCAGTAATGTGTCAATTGTGCCCTATATATAGGTTTTTGCGCGAGCCAAATGCATTGTTTTCGGCGGGAAATACGGGTGCGCGAGCGAAATGCATTGTTTTCGGCGGGAAATACGCTGTTGCTCGAGACCAATGTGTTGTTTTCGGCGGGAAATCGGAGTTGGCGCGAGACAAAGGCGGGAAATCGTAGTCGGCGCGAGGCAAAGGCGGGAAATCGTAGTCGGCGCGAGGCAAAGGCGGGAAATCGGAGTCTACGCGAGACAAAGGCGGGAACTCCGTGTTAATCCGGAAATGTGTGGTGTGCGTCTTATCGGATTTTCCGCAAGTGTTTTCCGTGGCTATAGTGCTGTAGCCTCGTTTTCGTTTTGTTCGGTCGCCATTTTTTCTCTCGCTTATTTTTTTTAAAGTGTCTAAACTCTTTTATTTTGCTTTAAATGAAGGCGATAGTTTTTGTTTTGAGGTCCAGGATGCTTCTCCTTGCTGTCGGTAACATTTTTATTTATGTGTTCTGTGTATTTAGTGTGTTTTATCTTTTTTCTTGTCCGCGGGTTGCGTCCGATTTTTGCGATGTCGTAATGTGTCTTATACGCCGTCACGGATTATCCGTAATGTGTCTACGCATACGCCGTCACGGATTATCCGTAATGTGTCTACGCAAGTCTTTTTCGTGCTCAGAGTGCTGTAGCCTCGTTTTCATTTTTTTCGGCCTCCATTTTTTCTGTCGCTTATTTTTTTTTTTGTGTTTACATTTTTGTATTTTAAGGTAAATCAATGTGTAACTCGCTTTCTGCAGGTCGTGGATGCTCCCTCTTGCTATCGGTTAGGTTTTTATGTATGTGGTGTGTGTAGTTAATGTTAATTTTAATTTTTATGATAGGCGGTTTGCGGCCGTATTTTTTTACTACGTTTTAACGGCTCGCCTCGCTACGCGAGGCTCGCCGGACGATGAGCGCCTGCGGCGCTCATCGCTGAGCCCGCTAAAGTTCTACGGGTTAATTGCCAAAGTGCAACGGTTTAACGGCTCGCCTCGCTTCGCGAGGCTCGCCGGACGATGAGCGCCTGCGGCGCTCATCGCTAAGCCCGCTAAAGTTCTACGGGTTAACGGCTCGCCTCGCTTCGCGAGGCTCGCCGGGCGATGAGCGCCTGTGGCGCTCATCGCTAAGCTCGCTATTCGTACGGACCACGCAAACAGCGTGACGACGACTCGTAGCAGGACAATTATAATATGTGATATAACAATGAAGCATGCATTTTACCACACTCAGATTACCTCATTGAGATTCAGGGAAAGATTTAAAAAACTGCTCAGCTTTGAAGTTAGATTACACACAATCTTAGTTATTGAATCTGTTTATGGTAACAATCTGTCTGAAATGTAGACACATGTTAATTATAATCAAGCTGTGAATGAGGAAAATTAGGACTATGTAAATAAGTACTGTTACAGCCCACTATAAGGAGCACACTTGTTACAACTAATGATTGCTGTACTGGGCTTTATTATAAACCTTAAAAGGCAACATCACCTTGAGGAATCCACTAGTTTGGGGTGGGGAAACGCGTGTCAGATTTATTAATTTGTTCCAATATTGGCCCACCCCAGAAGCACATATGTATGCTAAGTAGCGCAGGGCGAACGCCAACGCCAAAACTTCCCTGTCTTGGAGACTAAGCTGCTCTGCAAGGAAGCCTGGAGGAGCAGAGACCTCTTAAGCTGCAAATGCAGCTGTAACAAATGTGAAAGCAGACATCATGTCAGATAACTAATGAATGGACTTTTCTACTTAAGAGCTTTTTAAAAGGAAAGAGGATTTTAAGGAGATAAATGATTGAGACTCTGTTGTGTGACGCTGGAGGGAACTGTTCAAAGCTTGAGGCTCAAAAGAGCAAGTAATATTAGCTCATCATTATATGCTGGCAAAAATTACTCTCTGTGAAAAAAGTCCTATTATGAGGGGGTTACACATTGATGAAATACAATAACTGAGATATATAAAGCCATTTGTGTTAAGCGATTCAGCTTTTGCAATATAACCAGAAGGGTTGACACCTTGTAAAATAGAACAAGACAAGCGCTGGCACTGATTGGATTATGCTTGAAATAACTAGACATCTAACTGGGAGATAGGAATGAGTCTTCCTTAGGGCCAAACCCTCCAAATTTGGTGTGAATTATGAAATAATTGAACAAAGTGGCTGCTGCAGTATTAACAGGAGGGTTAAGAACTGCTTAACATTGAAAGTACTTGCCAAGGCTTCAGCAAACACTGGGGCTTAGCCCTAAAATAGCTAAGTGCCTAAATGGGCAACTGAAATTAGCTTTTTAATTTTAACCAAACCCTCTGAATGGGATGAGAATATTGATATAAACCAAATAAAGTAAATATTCTCACACTAAGAGTAAGATGATGCCTATGTTAAGTTACAAAACTTAATTGCTGCAATTAACATGTAACTCAAGCCAGTAGCACTTAATCAAAGGCCGTAACAGTTGCACTTAACCCAAGGTAGTAACACAGGGAGAGAGGCTTGCAATGAGCGCCAAGGGTGCTCAACTGCAAGCCCTATAAAGTAAACAGGGGGAGAGGCTTGCACTGAGCACCGAAGCGCTCATTTATTGCCGTCATTTTTTGAATGGCAAGTCGCTAGTATTCTAATATCTGACTAGGATACAGATAGTGGATAAATTATATATGATAACAAATAAGATTATGAAAAGGGAGTTTAATTTTTTTTTTCTCTCTTCTTCTCTCTGTTTCCAATTCCTATTTGCTCCCGAGCCAGGGAAGACAGATTAAGCATGCTTCAGGATAAAGTCCAATTACATTTGAATTGGACTTCCTGAACATAAGATGGACATAAAGCCAATGTAAAGTGTAACGTGAGACAAATAGTCTCAAGTATGTTTGAAATAGTTGATTGGTGTGTCTCAGTAGATTTAAATGTTTTTTAAAATAAGCACAGTAAACGTTAAAACTGAGGTGAATAGTCTAGATGTAACTTAAATGATAATTAAAATAATATCCCAAAATGTCTGAAATCTCCCTTTAAACTAAAAATAGCTATCAACAGCTTTATTCGAGCAAAAGCTGATATAATATGTATGCAGGAAACCCATTGGAAAGATAACCATGATCCTACATTTCTTAATAATTTTCAGCCTGAAAGGATTAAATCAAAGTCCAGAAGAGTTTACATTTTAATTAATACATTGTCAATAAATGACAAATATAAAGAAGTAAATATCAATGGACCTTTTATCTTTTCGGCTAGTACTATAAATAATATTAAGTTTACTATAATTAATGTATATATACCTAATAAAAAATAAGTATTTTAATTAAATATTGAAATAAGTCATTAAAAAAAATAGAAATTTGATTATATGTGGAGATATGAATAAGATTTTCTATTTAGTTTAGCATCTAAAATCAAGTATAAAATCAATACCAGATGACCAAATGGTTAACAAATCTCAAGCAATCAATGCGTCAATCTACAACCATCAATTATATGACGCATGGAGAACTCTTCATGCAAACGACTTGGATTATAACTTTTTTTCTCAAAGGTTTAAAACATACTCAAGACTGGACTATTTCTTGATAGATAAATAAACTATGCAAAATGCAGGTTTGGTTTCGGAAAAAATGTTAGAGGCAGTCATAGTAACCAATCCAAAATGAAATAAAAAATGTATTAATTGTGGAGATTATAGACCAATCTCTTTCCTAAATAGTGATATTAAATTATATTCTAAAATCTTGGCTACCAGACAAACTATTATTGAAGAAACTAATTTCCCCTGAGCAAACCGGATTTATACCTGGAAGGCAAGAAGCAGATAATATTAGAACATGGGTAGATATTATTTCTAATGTATCAGAAAAAAGTCCTTGTTGAATTGGTTATACTTGGACTTAGCATTAGATCAAATAAGTTTAGGATAATAAATGGAACGCGTCAAGAATGTTGTTTATCTCCTTTAATCTTTGTTCTAACATTAGAACCATTGGCTGAAATGATCAGATCTTCAAGAAGTATACAAGGAATTTTCTTCTCTACTTATAATAGATGTGTATTGTCATCACAAGTAGCATTACTATAGTATCAAATGTTGTAATAGGCGAACCCTTGCGAACAGTGCTCACAACAAAGTCTCATTGTAGGTAGAGTACAAAAAACTAAGTCATAAGGGGCCAACAAAAAACTCTTAATTTTAAAAGTCCAAATTTTAATGGCTGGGACAAAGAACTTATAGGTGAAAATACTGAAAACAAATGGACAATATTTAAAGCCTTACTAAATATGAACACATACCATCACATATAGTTGTCAAACTACGAAACGTCATCACACTTTGCAGCTCGCGAAGCAAGCTCGCAAGAACTGCGTCCCTTGCGAAGTGAGGTACGCAGTTCGGGCCGCAAATGCGGACCCTCGCAAAGCGAGGGGCCGTATTTGCAGAAGGCGGAGGCTCCAACGCAGGCTGCAATGAGCCGAAGGCTCATTGCAGGCCGCAAATGCGGACCCTCGCAAAGCAAGCTATTAGATTCACTAAGATTGAAAATGAAGAGAATTTCAAGGAGAGTAAAACTAATACTAAAACGATTTTAAACATTACTGGGAAGGAGGTCAGGAAGGAAGCTATAAGCACATTACAATGTGAGACAAATATTTGTTTCTGTATACACAAGGGAAAGGTAACTTATAGTAGCCTGTGATGAAGGCCGTACGTTAATTGCTATTCAATTGGCGTCTTTTTGCTGGCTACAAGCAGGTTACGCGTTATGGCCTTGAAACCCTTGCTGTTAAAAACGGAACTTTCAGCCCATCAAAGCCTTTGATCTTTCACAGCCGCAAGAGTTCCGAGCACTAAAATCGCAAATCAATATTCAATTGCTACAATTCCCCAAGCCCACAAATGTTTTCACAACCGTAAATGGCAAATGTAGGAGAAAATCCTACGAGTACCAGAAATGACTTGCCAGGGGTCCTGTCCGCAGCCATGCAAGTGCAAATAAAAAATCAATCCTGCACTATAAATGACGGGAAAAGTGATGAAAGACATGAGAATGAATTGCACAACAGACTCAAGATTGCAAATCGGCAATAAAAAATGTATTATTTTATGTTTCATTTCAGGGTTATACCAATCTCGGGAATCAATGAGTTAATACATATCAGGCCACCCATATGGACTAGAACAGCATTGGCATTCATTTTTATTATTTTGTATTTTGTGGTTTTGTGAGTCAGATCGCATATATAACCCCCAAACGCTAATTGACATGTAACCTCCATGTTTTACTGACCTAATGATGACGGTCTCATTTTCTATTGGCTGTTTCTAAATGGGAAGTTACAGTCTTGCTTATTTGATCATGTTCCCACTCTGAAATGCTACATACGGTTTCTGCTTTCAGACGCTAACTTGTGGGCTTGTACAACTGAATAGCACCGGGAATTGTAGCAGAGTTCAAACCGGCAGCAAGCCCGCAGTCATACAGCCTGTATACCGTGAAATGAGGGCTCTGGATTGAAATATTGCCAGTTGTCTCAAAAGGGGAGAAAAAACTAAAATTCCTTCCTGACCCCAGATACTGGCGATCGCACTCCTCCCTAGATCAATACTCCCTCTCTAATTAACCAGGATAAACCTGAATGCCCTTTTTATTTAAAAAAAATATCCAATCCCTTTTTAAAGTTATCTATCAAATCTGCTGTCACCACCTCTTTTGGTAGAGAATTCAACAGATTAACGACCCTCACTGTGAAGAACTTTTTCTTCTAACCTCAAAGGATGCCCTTTTGTCAATTAAAAACCTGTTGATACAAAAAGTTCACTTGATTCTGGACATATTTATATAAGGTAATTACTGTATATCTTCTCTTACACTTATTTCTCTATAAAAAAATGTGTCTAATTTGGTTAGTCTTTCTTCGTAATTTAGCCCCTCCATTCCCCTTTTTAGTTTTGTTGCCCTTCATTGTACTCCTTTTAGTGAAGTGGTGCCCCATTTTACTCCCTCCCATTTTTGTATAGTGGCAGAATTATATTTGCTTCCCTTACTTCTACACCCTTCTGTTACCTAGGTGGTTGTCCACGAGCCCTCCCAAATCCCTTTCAATATCTGATACCCCTAGATTTGCATTAGGATTATAAATTGCATGGATATTCTTTCATCCCAGATGCATAACTTTACATTTATTCATATTAAATGTCATCTGCCATTTAGTTGCCCATTCTTCTAATTTATGCAAATTCCTCTGGAGGGAAAGTATGCCATTTTCTGAATTAATTATCTTGCACAACTTAGTGTCATCAGCAAAAATGGAGACAATACTCTCCAATCCTACTGCTAATTAGATATAATGGTTTGGCTATTACAGAACCCAGTTCCCTCAGTACTCTTGGATGTATTCCATCAGGACCTTTGGCTTCAAGTAACATTTATTTTTTTCTACCCTCTTTTGGATATCTTGTTAACCTGTGTTAACCAATTATTTGGTAAAGGTAGTGTAGCCCCATTTTGTTACAGTGTTCCAACCACTGGTACCTCCCATGTGTATACCGAAGAAAATAACTTTAACTCATCTGACTCTTCCTGGTCACTAATTTTCAGACGGCCTGTTTCATATTGTAATGTTCCTATAGCTTCCTTTGTGGCCTTCTTCCTATTAATATATTTAAAAAAAATGTTTTAGGGTTAATCTTACTCTACTTTTTCATTCTCTATTTTAGCCAGTCTAATAGCCCTTTTGCACGTAAAGCAGTCTGTTTTTTGTATAATTGAAATGCCTGTTTGTTACTCTGTATCTTGTTCTTTAAATTATTGTTAATTCACATGGGGTATGATTTACTCATTTTACTTTTATTCCCACATGGTATATGGTGATAAGAATATATATTCAGTATGGATTTAAAATGTTGTCCATTTAAGTTCAGTATTTTTACCTGTCAGCTCTTCGTCTTAGCCTATACTTTGCATTGCTGTCCTTAGACCTTTAAAATCTGCCCTTTTAAATCTAAGAGTTTTGTTGGCCCCTTACAGTTTTGTTTTTTAATTCAATCTCAAATGAGACTGTGTTGTGATCACTGTTTCCCAAAGGTTGCCCAATTTTAACATTACTAGTCTCATTCATCCAGTTTATTTCAGGGTAGTTAAAACCTCCCATTATTAGAAATTGACCATGCTTAGCTGCATTTCCAATCTGTAACAATAATTGTGGTTCCTCACTTTCAATTTATATTTGTGGGTTTATAGCATACTTCCTCCAATATTATTTTAGAATTTGTTGCTCCTCTGTTTAACTCTACCCACAAGCATCCAAAGTTATCACTAGTTCCAGCAAAGATAACTTCTCTGACTATAGGCTAAAATTTAGACCTAACATACAGACAAATCCCTCCTCCTCTTTTACCATTGCCCCATATATTTCCTAAATAGGTTATAACCATCCAGATTAACAGTCCAGTCATGAGAGTCATGCCACCATGTTTCAGTAATGCATTTTAAATCCCAACTCTCATTAACTGTTATTATTATTATTATTAACTTGTATTTCTAACGTGCCAACATATTCTGTAGCACTGTACAGGGGAAGAGAACATGGGAAAATACAATTAACAACTGAAGAAAATGAAGGGCCCTGTTTTGAGCTTAGAATATTTGTAGAAAGTGCTTTTTCAAAGCACCCTACCAGATTGGAAACTCGCTACATACAATCTAAAGGGTATGAAAGAGACAAAAACCTGGGGAAGAAAAGATAAGGAATAGCAACGAGGTCAGGAAGGAGGTGAAAGTTTGCTTAGGTGGGATGGTGGGAATGTTTTTTCATTTAATGGTAGAGAGTCATATGAGATGACTGGCTCTAGTAAATAATATGTTATCGGCCCCAACTGCTAATAATTCTAACTCACCCATTTGTTCATGCAAACTTCTGGCATTAGCATATCCCTCATATTGTTATGAGTCTGTAGTTCTGAAGTGCCTGCCACTGTACTTGAGTAACTTAACCAGAACATTAGTCCAATCTGAATATGTTCCATTTACAACAACACTTTGAATCTTGAAAAATTAGATATAATGGTTTGGCTATTACAGAACCAGTTCCCTCAGTACCCTTGGATGTATTCCATCAGGACCTTTGGCTTCAAGTAACATTTATTTTTTTCTACCTTTCTTTTGGATATCTTCTGTGTTAACCAATTATTTGGTAAAGGTAGTCTTGCCCCATTTTGTTACAGTGTTCCAACCACTGGTACCTCCCAGGTGTATACCGAAGAAAATAACTTTCTTATACTAACCCTCGCACCTTCTCCTCCCCATGACTATTTAATTAATTCCACACTTACTACCCCTTTACTTCTATCTAGTCCCTCTCCCCACCTACTAGTTTAAAAACTCCCCCAGCCGTTCTACCATCCTATCCCCTAGCACACCTTTTCATGAAGTTGCAATCCATCACTGCTATAGAGATACCCATATGAGAAGTCAGCCCAGTGCTCTAAAAACCCCAAACCCTCCTTAATGCACCAATTTTTTAGCCACACATAAACCTCGCTACGCTCCTCTCTCCCTGGGCTAGCACGTGGCACTGGCAGTATCTCTGAAAATATTGTCTTGGAGGTCTTTGCCTTGAGCTTATTGTCTAGTGCTATAAAATCATTCTTTAGGACTCTCCATCGTCCACTAACTTTGTCATTGGTACCAATTTGTACCAAGACCATTGGTTCATTTCCAGCCCCTCCCAACAATTTATTTACCCGATCCACAATTTGACAAACCCAAGCACCTGGGAGAGAGTAAACGGTTTGATTGCTGGGATCTGGGTGATAAATCACTCTTTCTACCTTCCTAATAATAGAGTCCCCTACTACCAAAACATGTATTTTGCTTTGCCTATTCTGCCCTCCCTCTCCTCCAGTAGAACTGTTCTCCTGGCTGTTAGAGGGAACAGCTCTATCTGTCATTGCCATCCCTGAATGGAAAAACTCAATAGTTTCACTCAATCTGGCATATCTGTGTGGGTTTTTGCAAATTCTGAACTGGCCTCCCTCCTCCTCCTGCTCCCCCTGTTTCCCTGGACATCCTCACTAGCCCCATCTCCACCGTCCATGCTAGGCCAGCTAAACTGTGTTCAGTGAGCACCAACTCCCTTTCCAGTGGAGCAATATCACTAAGTGCTGAATAGGTCATGTCAAACAAATCTAATTAGTTTCTATGAGGAGGTTAGTAAGAACTTGGATTAAGGCAGCTTGGTGGATGTAGTCTTTTTGGATTTTGAAAAGGCTTTTGATACAGTGCAACATCGAAGACAATTGTGCAAACAGAAAGCAAAGGGTTGTTGTAAATGGAACATTTTCAGATTGGACTTATGTGGTTAGTGGGGTTCCTCTGGGTTCAGTATTAGGTCCTCTGCTTTTTAACATATTTATTAATGATTTAAAAGAAGGACTGGAAAGTAATCTTTCCATATTTGCTGATAACGCTAAATTACTTTACTTCAAAGGTGTCACTCAATAAGTCACATTAAGAAGACCTTTGGAGTGCGGTTTGATTGGTAAATATATATATACCTGTGCACCAGGGAATTAAACTTTTCTGACCTTAAGCCAAGCGTGAACCCATTGGTAAGATATTTATATTTATAATTAATATGTCTGATCATCCTACTGTGTGAACTGAAAACACTGTTTTTTTAAATATATGTTCCCCCTAAACCGTTAAAATGGTGAGGATGACCTGACCTTGTCATTACCAGAGAGCAGTGGCCTCTTGGAGACTAGCTCAGCTCATCCTAGCCACTTGGAGGGTTAAATAATATTTTAAAACTGAAGAGTTAAGAAGCACTGAGGCACCTTACACTAAAGAAAATTAATCACCTGCTCTGACCTGCAACCAATCATGTTTGATGAAATAAAGAGGAGTTTTTCAATATCTAGCCACTCCAGTAAATTCCATGGCAGTGTAAAGCATTAAGAACTCCCATTGCTAAGAACGGGCATCATCTTACCCACGTGTTATCCATGTTACTGGATAATTATTGTTTTTTTCTGTACATGAGTATAATATAATAAATATGATAAAAGCTATCAGTAATATACCAATATTACCAGTTATATGAATACTCATCTCTAAATAATATTAAATATATAATTGGGTCTTGATCATGGTCTACTTGACGTCCCACATTTCTACAAAATCGAAACAAAAAAAGAGTAGAAGTGCTCATCTGAGAACGAGCAATAACTTAGTAGGTTTGCTATATATAAGTCTGGTTACCTACTCAGAGAGCAACATCTTTTAGCTCACTTGTGCCCTTCACAGGGAGAAATATCCTGTAGTGTGCCTTAGGGAGTACAACTGCGCCTCACTGACGAGGCCCAAAGAGGCCAAAATGCATCTGGGGTTTTCTGTGTCTCCTGTCCTGAGTAGAATTGCCTTATATTTCGGGGCTGGGTAACTCTTGAGTGAGACCAGACTACAGGATATTTCTCCCAGTGAAAGGCACAAGTGAGCTAAAAGAGGTCGCTCTCTGAGTAGGTAGCCAGACCGATACCGCAAACCTACTTAGGTATTGTTCGTTCTCAGATAAGCACCTCTACTCTTTTTTTAAATCCCCAAATATCTTCTGCATAGCTCAATATACTGAATATTGCACATATATAATACAGGTGGGCATACATGGGCATGTGTTTCTGCCAAGGCCAGCACATTTTTAGGTTGCAGCAGGTTGTCTGAAGATGCAGTGCAGTACATTGATATATGTTTGCATATGCACAGAATTGTCTATATGCAGTGATATTTCTTTCTGTAAGTGTACGTGACACATACACAAACATTTTAACATATGGAAAGGAGGATCTGCAAGTGGGGTGTTGTGGACACACAAATCTGAATGGTCTAGGACAGCATAAAACCGAAATATGTCCATGTGCATACATGAAAATATTACATTCTGTTCTTCACGCTGAGTTCCCTTAATTCTTTAGATAGTCTATGTATACTCACGGAGTATATATGGGGCCTCTTGGTATGTCCGGGCTGACAGTGAATTTCTTCCTCTCTCCATATTGATCAGTGAAGTACACTCCAGAAACAGCAGTGATTTTGTTCCCAGGGAAATGGTACAAAACATTTTCGTGTTTGTGGCTGTTGGACCAGTGCCAGGCCTGGGCACCAATCAGCAGTCCTCCTCCCTCACGCACAAAAGAGATTATCTCCTTGGCCTCATTATCTTTATAGCCACTAGTGCAGAACACTCCTAGACCTTTCTTCATACCAGAGGTCATCTCAACTGTGCAACCAGCAGAAGTGAGAGTCTGTGCCAAGACATCAAGACCACTTTGCACTCCAATGACCGCACCTGGACGTGGCTTCAACCAGGAAACAGCATTCTGCAAGAATCCTGAAAACTGGGTCAGATTGAGATATGATTCATGGGATGTAACCACCACACGACCCGTCCCATAGCGAGAGGCAGCGATAAGCACATGTCCTGAGGGTGTCACCACCACAGGGAATGCAAGGTCTCCAGTTAGTAGAAGGTTGCAGGGGACACTGTCTCCTCTGAAATCCAGAGAGTCCAGACCTTGAACAAGTGAGTGGTAATCTTCAAGGACACTCATAGTTCAATCACCTGGAAAAAAAAAAAAGGTGTAGGAGAGATATAAATAATAATAATCTATTAACCAGTCCAGGCCTCGGACAAGTGAAAGATAATCTGCATCAGCCATCATGGTTCAATGGCCTTCAAACTAAACCAGAAAAGGGACGAGAGATGTATGTGGTTAGTTTTTCTATAGCTTTAACCTAATATCTTATAGTATATTATATACATCCATAAACTATTATCATGGGTAATATGTCAATCTAATACTAGAAACAGAGTGACAACAGGCAGCAGAGAGTCTATTGGCGCTAACTCACTTTCTTGTATTTTCCTCAAGCTTACTCTGTGCTTTTACCAAAAAAATAATCTGTCTTTGATAGTCAATATTACAATACACAAATGGGCAAGAAAGTAAATACAATATACACATGGAGAACATTTTTAGTTACATTTGAAAATCATAAACCTGCTTTTGTGAGGGTTTGTAATTTACACAAAAACATACTATTTATTTGCTTACTGTTTGATGTAGTGAGGGGGCTTCTACCTCTATTTTGCTCACACAAGCAAAATGAAATTGTAACAATATATTCTATAAATATTTAAAATAAAAACTCCCATTTTCACCTTCACACATTTTGTGCACTTGTAGTGTAAACATACACACCTCACTGATTGGGAGATATATACTTAAAATTATTTTTTAAAACCTTCTGATGCATCCAGGGGCAACTGGATTTCAATAGCACTCTTGAAGGAGCTGCAACATAAAAATGGTTATATATATCACATATAAAGTTGTGAGCTAGCGGGTCGTTGCCGAAGGCGCTCCTTGCCAGCAACTGCGGACCTTGCAAAATTTACGGACTTACGAGAAACAAATATGAGACGCGGAACTTGTCCGTCCCGAAACCCGCGCACATGAAAACATTCAAAACACAATAAATACACACAACAAATACATAAAAAGCTTACCTACAGCAAGAGGGGGGCAGCCAGGACCTCGAAAACTGAAGTTACACCTCAATTTCACTCGAAATAGAAGAGTTTAGACACCAGAAAAGCCAGTAAGCGAGAGAAAAAATGGGCGCCGGAAAAAACGAAAACGAGGCTACAGGACTGTAAAGACGCAAAACACCAAATAGCTATGGATTTTCCGAAAAAGACGGACGCGATCCAAGAACAACGACGCCAAATCAGCCACAGACGCGTACCACACATTAGGCGCCATTTTACTACACTAACTTACACAATCCGGAAGTACACAGCTACCCTAACGGATTTTGCTCGCGCACGCACACTATATACACTACACACTGCGCACATTACTGACACTTACACAGCGGCTCCACAGCCCTCAAAACACACATTCTTTGCTGCAGCAACATCCAAACAGATTGCCAGCTCTTCTGCACAATGCTTCCTGCAGATATTACTTCAAAATAGGTAAAGTATATTCATGTATTATTTTATTAATTATTTAATTAGCATTAGCAAAAAAAAAACAACCAACATTGATCGCCAAACCATCTCGGAACACCAACAAAATTAATCTCTCAACCAAACACCATTAACTGCCTTACAATATTATTGCCGTAATTTTTGAAGGGAGAGTCGCTAGTATATATACACCGGTATATCCTGGGTAGTCTGTGAGCCTTTTCTCTCATCTGCATGGAAAAAAAAAAAGACCCAATGACTTGGGATGTCTAGGATTACCCAAATTCTGGATTGAGAACCTAGACAGGGTCACTAGAACAGCTGGGGTGTGCACTTGAAGGGATCTCCTCATCCATGTATCACCACTGTGGACAATAGTCCAAATGGGGGGTTGTACCCAACTAATGAATCCCAGAAGGGCAATGTATTTTTTGATGTATTATGAGTATGGGTCTTCCTCCCCAGATATAAAAAAAGAGAGTGTCATAATCATGTGACTGAATGTCTTTCTGAAATAATGGGTTGGGGGATTCACTCTATCTTATCTTTGTGTTAGAAAATGATCATATGTATCACTGCATGTTCAGAGTGATTGGAACAAGTGGGTGGAGGTTACGAAAATATTACACTCATTAGGCAACTTATTCAATCATTTCAAAGGATATTCAAATTGCCAGAGAGTCATTAGCAATAACCAGCAACAATCAGTCTATGACACAAATATAAGAACAATATCTGGAGACAAAAAGCCGACTCTTCAAACAAAATGTATACAGTGAGGGTAAAAAGTATTTGACCCCTGCTGATTTTGAACGTTTATACACTGACAAAGAAATGATCAGTCTATAATTTTAATGGTAGCTGTATTTTAACAGTAAGCACCTCGCTGACGAGGCCCCTAGAGGCCAAAATGCGTCCGGGTTTGCCATGTCTCCTGTTCGGAGTAGAATTGTCTGATATTTTGGGGCTGGGTCACTCTTTTGAGTGAGACCAGACTGATATACTACAGGATATTAATCCAGAAAAATGTATGTCAACAAAGTTATTAATTGATTTGCAGGTCAGTGAGGGAAATATTTCATCCCCTATCAATCAAGATTTCTTGTTTTATACAGGTAACAAGCTGAGATTAGGAGCACCTAAGGTGCTCCTAATCTCAGCTTGTTACCTGTATAAAAGACACCTGTCCACAGAAGCAATCAATCAGATTCTAAACTCTCCACCATGGCCAAGAGCAAAGAGCTGTCCAAGGATGTCAGAGACAAGATTGTAGACCTACACAAGGCTGGAATGGGCTACAAGACCATCGCCAAGCAGCTTGGTGAGAAGGTGACAACAGTTGGTGCGATCATTCGCAAATGGAGGAAACACAAAATAACTGTCAGTCTCCCTTGTTCTGGTGCTCCATGCAAGATTTCACCTTGTGGAGTTTCAATGATCATGAGAACGGTGAGGAATCAGTCCAGAACTACACGGTAGGATCTTGTTAAATATCTCAAGGCAGCTGGGTCCATAGTCACCAAGAAAACAATTGGTAACACACTACACTATATATATATATATATATATATATATATATATATATATATACATATATATATATATATATATATATATATACACACACACAATATACAAAAATAAATGTATAAATAAAAAAATAAAAAAATAATATATATATATATATATATATATATATATATATATATATATATATATATTGGTGTGTATATACGTATACATTACATATACACACATTTTATGTATGTATATATATATATATATATATATATATATATATATATATATATATATACACACACACAGACACACACCTATATATATATATATATATATATATATATATATATATATATATATATATATACATACACAGTGGATATAAAAAGTCTACACACCCCTGTTAAAATGTCAGGTTTCTGTGCTGTAAAAAAATTAGACAAAGATAAATCATTCCAGAACTTTTTCCACCTTTAATGTGACCTATAAACTGTACAACTCAATTGAAAAACAAACTAAAAAAATATTTTAGGTAGAGGGAAGAAAAAATATAAAAATAAAATAATATGGTTGCATAAGTCTGCACACCCTTAAACTAATACTTTGTTGAAGCCCCTTGTGATTTTATTACAGCACTCAGTCTTTTTGGGTATGAGTCTATCAGTATGGCACATTTTGACTTGGCAAGATTTGCCCACTCTTCTTTGCAAAAACACTCCAAATCTGTCAGATTCTGAGGGCATCTCCTGTGCACAGCCCTCTTCAGATCACCCCACAGATTTTCAATCGGGTTCAGGTCTCCAATTTTGGAGGGAGCTCCAGTTCTTGGTAATGTCACGATTGTCCCATATTTTCTCCACTTGATGATGACTGTCCTCACTGTGTTCCATGGTATATCTAATGCCTTTGAAATTCTTTTGTACCCTTTGAACCTTTTAACAATGAGATCCCTCTGATGCTTTGGAAGCTCTCTGTGGCGCTCCTTGCACTGCTAATGAGCGCCATAGGCGCTTATCCCTTCGACCCCCTACGACTTTAGGCCCGCAAATGCAGACCCTCGCAACGCGAGGGGCCGTATTTGCGGAGGTGGAGGCTCTACGGCACCTCAGAACTGCTTACAAAATGCAATGACGAACTACGGACTTCCATAAAAAAAAAAAAGAGTTGCGGGACTTAGGAAAAAAAATATTGCGTCCTTACAACAACAACAATAAAACCCGTAAAAATACGGACTTAATTTTCTAATCGCGCAAAGCGGAAAATACTCAAAACACAAAAAATACACAAAAAATACATACAAAAACATTGGCCAATGCAAGGGGGGACACCCAGGACGTCTGCAAGGCAGGTTACACCTCCATTTCAATCAGAATTAAACACTTTACAGACTACAAAGATCCCGAAGCGAGAGAAAAAATGGCAGACGAAAAAAACTAAAACGAGGCTAAGGACGAAAAATTACTACACTTACTCGCAAAACGGAACGAACACTCAAGAACACTTCATGCGAAATTCGCCACCATTTCACAGGAAACACATAACTATTAGACGCAAAATAAAAGGCTGGAATGCAAATAGTGCATGCGTTTTGCGTTCTAACGGTTTCAACCACCTCAAAGTTTATAAATACTGCACAGTTTCCAGAAAATTCTACATTTCTCCTCAGGTTAAGAACAGTGTGACTGGACAGTTCACTGCTGGCGTTACTTCAGAAGATAATTCCTTAACAATTTTCAACTTTACAATCTGCAAATTACAACAAAGAGGTAAGCCATAATACATTTTATTAATTAAGAAATACACAACAAAGAATAAATAAATAAGGGGATTTCAAAGATTGACTCCAACAATTAGATTCATGTATAGTAACATCTCTAATACACAGATATGTGTATGTGCCCTAGAAAAAGCTGAATTTAACTACAAAAAACAAAAATAAAAGATTAAAGTCAGATCCATTTAAACAAATAAAATAATGTCACCAAAAAAAAATTGTGACACATACATATTTAGCCTGCAGTTCAATATTTTCCTTTTATGCACATTTCCAACAGACTCTGCATCAACAGCGTCACTGAAGAATTTGCAGCGTGGAGTGTGAAAGCTGAACAATTTTCAACAACACAAACAAAGAAGAAGAGGTAAGATACAAAAGTACATTACATTCAGAAAAAGACCATGCTCTTTCTCTTTTTAAAGAGACACTGCCTGAAGACTGGCGCATCAACATTGGCAGTAGGGGACCCTCTGTCATTCATACACCAAAAAGACTTCAATCAAGGTATAGTATAACAAGTAAAAATCACAAAAAATCTACCATCCCAAAAGTGGCGGACACAAAACAGGATAGTCTAACAAATATTGCTAACATATAGAAAATTGAACAATAATTACTGTTTAGTCTGCAATAAACTCTAACCCTAACCCATAACGGTAATCTATCAGTCCAAAACTGTGCCACACAAAACAGAATAGTAGAACAAATATTGATAACACATACACAATTCAAAAAATAAGAATCCTGTTTACTGTGCCAGAAAATACAACACTAAACCAAGAATTGAATTACACCAGTGGTGTACACAAAACAGGATAATAGTAAATCATTGCCAGTGCTGCACCGTTTCACACACACTGTCAAATCTACACTATTTTACACACAACAAAGAAAGCAAAAATGCTAATACATTGGTTTGAAAAAAAGAAGATGCTATGGTTCCAAAACATTTTTTCAATAAAATACCATTTCTCTTTCTATTTAAAAACAGACGCTGCCTGAAGACTGTTGTTGGAAGATTTGCAGCACCGGATCCAGTGCCATTAATACACAAATAAGACTTCTAACAAGGTATAGTAGAACAAGTAAAAAAATAGAAACAATAAAATCATGTTTGCTGTGCACCAATGTCAACATTAAAAATAAAATAAAATCATAAACAACAAACAACAATGAGGCACACAAAGCACCATCCTTCAACAAATATTGTTGACACATTTAAAATTTAACAAGGTATCTTGCTTTCTCTCCACCAATCTGTAACACTAACCAATAAATTAAATCTATCATCCCAAACATAGTGGACAGAAAACAGGATAGTAGAACAAATACTGGTAACACATAACAAAATGGTCAAAGAGCGTTATTTCTATCTGAATCGACCTGGTGGATCAGGAATGTAGCGGAACCCATCACTGTTTTACCCTGTTTTATGATTATTATGGTTAAAATATGATCCTACTATATGTATGTTGGTTGATGCTCTGCAGAATATTGTCCCAGACATTTACAGCTACTTGGCATGGGAGATAATCTTGTTACAGCGACTCTGCATAAGATAAAGGAAGTCTATTGTATACAGTGTTTTCATTCTCAGATAAGAACAAAGAAGTGTAATTGAATCAATGTCTGATTGTATCAAAGTTGCCAGGGAGGTGTGACCCCCCTATTGTTCTCTTTATGTGTATTGTGTGTGGCCAAATATGGGCATGTGTATTGCCTGTGGCCAAAGAGATGTATATATATTTCTGCAATAACAAAATAAAGTCAGTATTCATTTGACTCCCAAATTGTGTGTCGTCCAATATGGGAGGTCGGGAATGGTGAAACTGTAGTGCCTCTTGGGTATTTTATCGTATACCAGCGGAGATTTTGGACTGCGTGTTCATGCTCCGTTACATTTGTTGGCAAGTGGCGGGATTGTTCCCACGGTCAGAAGGACAGCTACAGGAGACACCATTCCGTGGAGTACAAATTGAGGGCAACGCTAGTATCCGTACAGCGCCCCTGGCTACAGCAGGATGGAACCGGCTAGTTTTCAGACAGCGTTCCATCATGAGGAGGAGGAGGCGGCCGCGGACTACAGGGATGCAGACAGAAAAGAACTCATGGTTACAGTACCTCGTATTACCCCACAGAATGAGTTTGGAAGAGAACTCCAAAGCAGACTGGCCTTTTTCCCAGGTACGCTTCCCATGAAAACCTTGGAATGGTTAATGACAGATGTCCACAAATTCATAATGGAAAAGCAGCGGGCATGGGAGCGGTCCATCTTGGGAGCTGCTAACCCACCTCCCACCATTAACCCCCCCCAGCACTGCGTCCGGGTGGTGGGAACTACCAAACCCCTGCACGGTACATCAGGTGCCACACGTGTAACCAGCAGGGTCACATGCAGAGAGACTGTCCCAGAAACAGAAACCGCTCCACGTGGAATACTCCAACTAATTCCCCTCCCCAGCGACAGTGTGTACCCCAGGGAGCTGAAGGTGTCGTCCTTCCTCCCCAGCAGCAGTGTGTACCCCAGGGGGCCGAAGGTGTCGTCCTTCCCCCCCAGCGCCAGTGTGTACCCCAGGGAGCCGAAGGTGTTGTCCTTCCTCCCCAGCGGCAGTGTGTTCCCCAGGGAGCCGAAGGTGTCGTCCTTCCTCCCCAGCGGCAGTGTGTACCCCAGGGGGCCGAAGGTGTCATCCTTCCCCCCCAGCAGCAGTGTGTACCCCAGGGAGCTGAAGGTGTCGGCCTTTCCCCCCAGCGGCAGTGTGTACCCCAGGGAGCAGAAGAGGCCGTCCTTCCTCCCCAGCGGCAGTGTGAACCCCAGGGGGCAGAAGGTGTCGTCCTTTCCCCCCCAGCGGCAGTGTGTACCCCAGGGAGCTGAAGGTGTCGTCCTTCCTCCCCAGCGGCAGTGTGTACCCCAGGAAGCTGAAGGTGTCGGCCTTCCCCCCCAGCGGCAGTGTGTACCCCAGGGAGCTGAAGGTGTCGTCCTTCCTCCCCAGCGGCAGTGTGTACCCCAGGGAGCTGAAGGTGTCGGCCTTCCCCCACAGCGGCAGTGTGTACCCCAGGGAGCAGAAAGGGCCGTCCTTCCTCCCCAGCAGCAGTGTGAACCCCAGGGGGCAGAAGGTGTCGTCTTTCCCCCCCAGCGGCAGTGTGAAACACAGGGGGCAGAAGGTGTCGTCCTTCCCCCCCAGCGACAGTTTACCCTAACCATGGGAGACACCAATCTCCCAGACGGCGCAGATGGGACCGTGGTCTCTGCGCCCACAGCTTGTCCAGATCCCCAACTACCGTCACTGGGACAACCGGAGGAGGCTGTAAGTACAAATTCCCCTCCCCAGCTAACTTCTAATGTGGCCCCAGGGTTAACAGAGGAAATGTTAACCCCCACTGACCCCCACGTTTTCCTGGCTACTGAGCCGGAATATGTCCCAAGTACCCCAGCAGAAGAGCTGACAGCGGGGCAGAGTGCAGTCGGCCTCTGCCCTCTCTTTGTCCCTTGTACAGAGCAGGAGGTCCTGCAGGTTATACCAGCAGAAGAGCTGGCATCAGGGCAGAGTGCCGCTGGCCTCTGCCCCTCAAGTCCCCTCAGCTTGTTGCACCATCACCCCAGCAAAATATGCAGGTGCCTGTTTAGACTTCCCCCCAAAGGGGAGATGTGTGACGAAGTGCCCTTCGCCACTTTGGCTTGGAGAGGACTGTTTGCCAGCCTCCTGCCCTGCGACTATGGCCCTGGTACATATTGCCCTTTGGAACCAGTGTTCGGCCATACCAGAGTGTAAGTCACTCATTCTGGCCCTTTACATACAGGGGGGTCATTCTGTACTTGCCCTGTGTGAACCATGATACCCCAGATAACTGTGCCATGAAGCCCATTCATATAATGAAAGACTATGGGAAAGACTTTAGCTACATGGCAATTGAACTGTGTGAAGAGGATCTGAGCGCTATTCAGTGGTTTTGTGCGCCCAGATCCCAGCTATCTGGGGATATGTGAAATGTGAGTAAATGTGAATTGCAGTAATGCTGATGGGTTGTCAAACTAGAGAATTGACCAACAAATACTTTTGTCCGGACATCCCCAGGCCGATCCGTCGTGATCAGACCGTGTATGCCGGCTTATGGTCACGGGGGAGGTGTGTAGCGGAACCCATCACTGTTTTACCCTGTTTTATGATTATTATGGTTAAAATATGATCCTACTATATGTATGTTGGTTGATGCTCTGCTGAATATTGTCCCAGACATTTACAGCTACTTGGCATGGGAGATAATCTTGTTACAGCGACTCTGCATAAGATAAAGGAAGTCTATTGTATACAGTGTTTTCATTCTCAGATAAGAACAAAGAAGTGTAATTGAATCAATGTCTGATTGTATCAAAGTTGCCAGGGAGGTGTGACCCCCCTATTGTTCTCTTTATGTGTATTGTGTGTGGCCAAATATGGGCATGTGTATTGCCTGTGGCCAAAGAGATGTATATATATTTCTGCAATAACAAAATAAAGTCAGTATTCATTTGACTCCCAAATTGTGTGTCGTCCAATATGGGAGGTCGGGAATGGTGAAACTGTAGTGCCTCTTGGGTATTTTATCGTATACCAGTGGAGATTTTGGACTGCGTGTTCCTGCTCCGTTACAAGGAAAAACTTATCTATATAATTTATTGATGATTTTTGTACGAGCACAAGGTCAAATAGCACTGGCATTTGCAACCACTGGAATTGCCACACTTTTGCTAGAAGGTGGAAGGACTGTGCATAGTGGACTGCCAGTCCCTATTTTGGAAGCATCAGTGTCGAATATTCGAATGACATCATTACAAGCAACAACAAAAAAATTATAAAAGTAAATTAATTATAATAGATGAGGCTACAATGATGTCATGCTATGCCCTACAATGTATTAACCGTTTGCTTGTCATGGTTAATACTTTGCCATTTGGTGGAAAGGTTAGGTGGCAATTTTAGACAAACATTACCTGTCGTTTTACATGGAAATCGAACCGACATTACATACATACACTATGGAAACTATTTACCCATCTTCAATTACAACTTAATAGGAGATCAGAAGGAGAAAATGATTTCAATGTTTGGCTAATTACAACTGGAGAAGGAAAAACAGAATGAATCCCAAATTTACCTGAGGACACTGTGCACATCTAAGCTCATATGATTTGCAAACAAGATCTTATATCGGCTATATTCGAAAGTGCAATAAATAACTACGACTATGCAGAACTTGCTAACAAAGTAATACTAACATGCAAAAATAAGGATGCATTGCTCCTCAATAATCAAATATTTAAAAAAATGAATACACCACAAAAAAATTATCAGTGCTGATTCTGTACTTGGTGATTAAGAAAGTTAGGCAAACGTTTCTACTGAATTCATAAACTCATTAACTCCTTCTGGAATGCCACCACATATTTTGCAGCTAAAGAAAGGTGCAATTGTCATGTTACTGCGAAATATGAACCCTAAAAAAGGCATATGCAATGGTATAAGATTAATTGTTCAACAATTAAAGGATCATTTCATAGATGCTGAAATTCTAACTGGTACCCATAAAGGAGAGAGAGTTTTCATGCCAAGAATAGATTTGGCACCAAGTGAAAGCAGCCTTCCTTTTGTACTTCAAAGGAGACAATTTCCCATCATCATGGCATTTGCCATGACCATTAATAAATCACAAGGACAAACGTTCAAATCTGTAGGTATATTCTTAGAAGAACCATTATTTGCACATGGCCAGCTGTATGTTGCCTTCTCAAGGTGCAAGAATCCACAGGCTATTAAAGTTTACATTGAAAACAATGAAAGTCAAGGTGATTTATTAGATGATGGACGCATTTCACCAAAAACATTGTCTACTTTGAAGTACTGTAACTTTCATTACACCAAAGACAAGACATGGCACAGAAACAGCAGCCAAAAATAACAAATTACCTCAACGAAAATTTAACAACAGAAACAAAAAAATAAATATAGAGAACAGTGGTTTCATTTCAATAATTACATTTTATGTCACTCAGACTCTTTTTAGAGCACCACTATTCCATAAGAAACTCTATACAACTCTATACATGGCAAAACACATAGGGCCTCATTCAATTGCGATTTGGCCAATTGAATAGGGCTCTAAATAAGCACATAACATATTTTTTTAAAGAAGTTTTTAGCTAATGAAGACCTTGCTTTTTAATAGATGTTTACTAACTAAAAACTTCTTTAAAAAAAATTATGTGCTTATTTAGAGTCCTATTCAATTGTCTAAATTGCAATTGAATGAGGGCCATAGAGAACAGTGGTTACACACCGCGGACGAACTTTAATGTCTGGCGTTCTCTTTTTAAAGAACCACTATTTCACATAGGAAACTCTATGTGCCATTTTCACCAATTACAACAAGAACAACTAAATGTCAACCATAAAAAATCAACAACGACAAAATAACTCATTACAATTTCATGGAAGTAGCCTTTTTGCTTGATTAGCCCCACAAAACACTTGGCTTGCATTTTACAACAATTACAGTTTCAATGTTACTTCAGTATGTTACTGTTTATAATGTTACAAGTTTTGAATAAATAAAAAAGCTTGTTTAATTGCAGATATTTCAAAGTTCATGTTAACAGGACTAGGAGGTTTTGTTATACAATGTAAATGTATCATTCAATGCAAAATATTAATCCAGGGACTAATCCGATCGCCAGTTAATGGGGTCAGGAAGGAATTTTTTTCCCCCCCCTTTGATACAATTGGCTAGGTTCCAAGGAGGGTTTTTACTGTTTGCCTTCCTCTGGATTCAATATATATTTTGTTTAACAGTTGTTAATCTACAAGTTGCATGTTAAAAAACATTATGTCAAGTTTACAATACTCATTAATACAATGTTAACCTGTTCTTAAATTAAAATGTTACTACTTAAAAAAAAAACATGATTTAACAGTTCGTCACAAAAAAGTTGCATGTTAAAAAAATAAACATGTTTCATATAATAATTATACTTTT
Organism: Discoglossus pictus; assembly: GCA_027410445.1. Lineage (NCBI taxonomy): Eukaryota > Metazoa > Chordata > Amphibia > Anura > Alytidae > Discoglossus > Discoglossus pictus. The sequence goes on along the minus strand of CM050166.1, from coordinate 8,291,676 downwards.
TTGTGATAATAAAAAGGTTAGAAGTGTCAAATGCGCATATTACCTACAAAACAGAATTCAAAACATACACATTTAATTGTAAACAAATAAATAAAAACAACTTCCAAAAAGGGTTGATTGCTATGTCTGTAGCGCTCCATAAAGTGATATCAAGAGGACGGTGCAATTGAATATATAAAGTTGGCTCGTGCGGTGATGGGTATAGATAGAGAAAAGCAAAGTGGATATTAATCTGAGGTTATTCAAACGGACCAGATAAATCCACTATGCGGGAAAGTGCTGGAAATTAAATGCAAATGTCTCACTTTGGAATGATATAGTTGTCCAAATAGTGTCCTTTCTTCTTCCCGGTTGTGTCCAGAATAGTCCCATGTGAATTGATATCATATTGAATGTGAGTGTAATGGTTTTAATTATTTGCTATAATAAACCTTGATGTGCATATTTCACGATTGGTTCGGCTTTGCGCTTGTCCCTCCCACCCCTCTTCTTGTTTTTTTTTTATACACATTTAATTGCCGTCATTTCTTGACGGGCAAGTCGCCAGTGATCTATATAATATCCATACGTTATTTTGCATATATATATATATATACACATATTATTATTTTAATCTAAGCAGTGTTTTTTGCATTGTTTTTTTTTTGTTATTCTGTCTCTCACTGTTAAAATTATAGACTCATCATTTCTTTGTCAGTGGAGAAACGTTAAAAATCATCAGGGGATCAAATACTTTTTTTTCTCACTTATATACACACTGTGTCCCTCTGTATAACACCCCTCACTATACACACACTGTGTCCTCTGTATAACACCTCTCACTATACACACACTGTGTCCCTCTGTATAACACCTCTCACTATACACACACTGTGTCCTCTGTATAACACCTCTCACTATACACACACTGTGTCCTCTGTATAACACCTCTCACTATACACACACTGTGTCCCTCTGTATAACACCTCTCACTATACACACACTGTGTCCTCTGTATAACACCTCTCACTATACACACGCTGTGTCCTCTGTATAACACCTCTCACTATACACACACTGTGTCCTCTGTATAACACCTCTCACTATACACACACTGTGTCCTCTGTATAACACCCCTCACTATACACACACTGTGTCCCTCTGTATAACACCCCTCACTATACACACACTGTGTCCTCTGTATAACACCTCTCACTATACACACACTGTGTCCTCTGTATAACACCCCTCACTATACACACGCTGTGTCCTCTGTATAACACCTCTCACTATACACACACTGTGTCCCTCTGTATAACACCCCTCACTATACACACACTGTGTCCCTCTGTATAACACCTCTCACTATACACACACTGTGTCCTCTGTATAACACCTCTCACTATACACACGCTGTGTCCTCTGTATAACACCCCTCACTATACACACACTGTGTCCCTCTGTATAACACCCCTCACTATACACACACTGTGTCCCTCTGTATAACACCTCTCACTATACACACACTGTGTCCTCTGTATAACACCTCTCACTATACACACACTGTGTCCTCTGTATAACACCCCTCACTATACACACGCTGTGTCCTCTGTATAACACCCCTCACTATACACACGCTGTGTCCTCTGTATAACACCCCTCACTATACACACACTGTGTCCCTCTGTATAACACCCCTCACTATACACACACTGTGTCCTCTGTATAACACCTCTCACTATACACACACTGTGTCCTCTGTATAACACCTCTCACTATACACACACTGTGTCCCTCTGTATAACACCCCTCACTATACACACACTGTGTCCCTCTGTATAACACCTCTCACTATACACACACTGTGTCCTCTGTATAACACCTCTCACTATACACACACTGTGTCCTCTGTATAACACCCCTCACTATACACACGCTGTGTCCTCTGTATAACACCCCTCACTATACACACGCTGTGTCCTCTGTATAACACCCCTCACTATACACACACTGTGTCCCTCTGTATAACACCCCTCACTATACACACACTGTGTCCTCTGTATAACACCTCTCACTATACACACACTGTGTCCTCTGTATAACACCTCTCACTATACACACACTGTGTCCCTCTGTATAACACCCCTCACTATACACACACTGTGTCCCTCTGTATAACACCTCTCACTATACACACACTGTGTCCCTCTGTATAACACCCCTCACTATACACACGCTGTGTCCCTCTGTATAACACCCCTCACTATACACACACTGTGTCCCTCTGTATAACACCCCTCACTATACACACACTGTGTCCCTCTGTATAACACCTCTCACTATACACACACTGTGTCCCTCTGTATAACACCCCTCACTATACACACACTGTGTCCTCTGTATAACACCTCTCACTATACACACACTGTGTCCCTCTGTATAACACCTCTCACTATACTCACGCTGTGTCCCTCTGTATAACACCCCTCACTATACACACACTGTGTCCTCTGTATAACACCCCTCACTATACACACACTGTGTCCTCTGTATAACACCTCTCACTATACACACACTGTGTCCCTCTGTATAACACCCCTCACTATACACACACTGTGTCCCTCTGTATAACACCCCTCACTATACACACACTGTGTCCTCTGTATAACACCTCTCACTATACACACACTGTGTCCTCTGTATAACACCTCTCACTATACACACACTGTGTCCCTCTGTATAACACCTCTCACTATACACACGCTGTGTCCTCTGTATAACACCCCTCACTATACACACGCTGTGTCCTCTGTATAACACCTCTCACTATACACACACTGTGTCCCTCTGTATAACACCTCTCACTATACACACACTGTGTCCTCTGTATAACACCCCTCACTATACACACACTGTGTCCCTCTGTATAACACCTCTCACTATACACACGCTGTGTCCTCTGTATAACACCTCTCACTATACACACACTGTGTCCCTCTGTATAACACCTCTCACTATACACACACTGTGTCCTCTGTATAACACCTCTCACTATACACACACTGTGTCCCTCTGTATAACACCTCTCACTATACACACACTGTGTCCTCTGTATAACACCTCTCACTATACACACACTGTGTCCCTCTGTATAACACCTCTCACTATACACACACTGTGTCCTCTGTATAACACCTCTCACTATACACACACTGTGTCCCTCTGTATAACACCTCTCACTATACACACACTGTGTCCTCTGTATAACACCCCTCACTATACACACACTGTGTCCTCTGTATAACACCTCTCACTATACACACACTGTGTCCCTCTGTATAACACCTCTCACTATACACACACTGTGTCCTCTGTATAACACCCCTCACTATACACACTCTGTGTCCTCTGTATAACACCTCTCACTATACACACGCTGTGTCCCTCTGTATAACACCTCTCACTATACACACACTGTGTCCCTCTGTATAACACCTCTCACTATACACACACTGTGTCCTCTGTATAACACCTCTCACTATACACACACTGTGTCCCTCTGTATAACACCCCTCACTATACACACACTGTGTCCTCTGTATAACACCTCTCACTATACACACACTGTGTCCTCTGTATAACACCTCTCACTATACACACACTGTGTCCCTCTGTATAACACCTCTCACTATACACACACTGTGTCCCTCTGTATAACACCTCTCACTATACACACACTGTGTCCTCTGTATAACACCCCTCACTATACACACACTGTGTCCTCTGTATAACACCTCTCACTATACACACACTGTGTCCCTCTGTATAACACCTCTCACTATACACACACTGTGTCCTCTGTATAACACCTCTCACTATACACACACTGTGTCCTCTGTATAACACCCCTCACTATACACACACTGTGTCCTCTGTATAACACCTCTCACTATACACACACTGTGTCCCTCTGTATAACACCCCTCACTATACACACACTGTGTCCCTCTGTATAACACCTCTCACTATACATACACTGTGTCCTCTGTATAACACCTCTCACTATACACACACTGTGTCCTCTGTATAACACCTCTCACTATACACACACTGTGTCCTCTGTATAACACCTCTCACTATACACACACTGTGTCCCTCTGTATAACACCTCTCACTATACACACACTGTGTCCTCTGTATAACACCTCTCACTATACACACACTGTGTCCCTCTGTATAACACCTCTCACTATACACACACTGTGTCCCTCTGTATAACACCTCTCACTATACACACACTGTGTCCTCTGTATAACACCTCTCACTATACACACACTGTGTCCCTCTGTATAACACCTCTCACTATACACACACTGTGTCCCTCTGTATAACACCTCTCACTATACACACACTGTGTCCCTCTGTATAACACCTCTCACTATACACACACTGTGTCCCTCTGTATAACACCTCTCACTATACACACACTGTGTCCCTCTGTATAACACCTCTCACTATACACACACTGTGTCCCTCTGTATAACACCTCTCACTATACACACACTGTGTCCCTCTGTATAACACCCTCTCACTATACACACACTGTGTCCCTCTGTATAACACCCCTCACTATACACACACTGTGTCCCTCTGTATAACACCTCTCACTATACACACACTGTGTCCTCTGTATAACACCTCTCACTATACACACACTGTGTCCCTCTGTATAACACCCCTCACTATACACACACTGTGTCCCTCTGTATAACACCCCTCACTATACACACACTGTGTCCCTCTGTATAACACCCCTCACTATACACACACTGTGTCCTCTGTATAACACCTCTCACTATACACACACTGTGTCCTCTGTATAACACCTCTCACTATACACACACTGTGTCCTCTGTATAACACCTCTCACTATACACACACTGTGTCCCTCTGTATAACACCTCTCACTATACACACACTGGTGTCCCTCTGTATAACACCTCTCACTATACACACACTGTGTCCTCTGTATAACACCTCTCACTATACACACACTGTGTCCCTCTGTATAACACCTCTCACTATACACACACTGTGTCCTCTGTATAACACCTCTCACTATACACACACTGTGTCCTCTGTATAACACCTCTCACTATACACACACTGTGTCCCTCTGTATAACACCTCTCACTATACACACACTGTGTCCCTCTGTATAAAACCTCTCACTATACACACACTGTGTCCCTCTGTATAACACCTCTCACTATACACACACTGTGTCCTCTGTATAACACCTCTCACTATACACACACTGTGTCCTCTGTATAACACCTCTCACTATACACACACTGTGTCCCTCTGTATAACACCTCTCACTATACACACACTGTGTCCTCTGTATAACACCTCTCACTATACACACACTGTGTCCTCTGTATAACACCTCTCACTATACACACACTGTGTCCCTCTGTATAACACCCTCACTATACACACACTGTGTCCTCTGTATAACACCCCTCACTATACACACACTGTGTCCCTCTGTATAACACCTCTCACTATACACACACTGTGTCCTCTGTATAACACCTCTCACTATACACACGCTGTGTCCCTCTGTATAACACCTCTCACTATACACACACTGTGTCCTCTGTATAACACCTCTCACTATACACACACTGTGTCCTCTGTATAACACCTCTCACTATACACACACTGTGTCCTCTGTATAACACCCCTCACTATACACACACTGTGTCCCTCTGTATAACACCTCTCACTATACACACACTGTGTCCTCTGTATAACACCCCCTCACTATACACACCACTGTGTCCTCTAGTAAACACCTCCTCACTATACACACACTGTGTCCTCTTGTATAACACCTCTCACTATACACACACTGTGTCCTCTAGTATAACACCTCTCAGCTATACACACAGTGTTCCTCTGTATAACACCCTCACTATACACACACTGTGTCCCTCTGTATAACACCCCTCACTATACACACACTGTGTCCTCTGTATAACACCTCTCACTATACACACACTGGTCCCTCTGTATAACACCCTCACTATACACACACTGTGTCCCTCTGTATAACACCTCTCACTATACACACACTGTGTCCTCTGTATAACACCTCTCACTATACACACACTGTGTCCTCTGTATAACACCTCTCACTATACACACACTGTGTCCTCTGTATAACACCCTCACTATACACACACTGTGTCCTCTGTATAACACCTCTCACTATACACACACTGTGTCCCTCTGTATAACACCTCTCACTATACACACACTGTGTCCTCTGTATAACACCCCTCACTATACACACACTGTGTCCCTCTGTATAACACCTCTCACTATACACACACTGTGTCCTCTGTATAACACCTCTCACTATACACACACTGTGTCCCTCTGTATAACACCTCTCACTATACCACACTGTGTCCTCTGTATAACACCTCTCACTATACACACACTGTGTCCCTCTGTATAAACCTCTCACTATACACACGCTGTGTCCTCTGTATAACACCTCTCACTATACCACAACTGTGTCCTCTGTATAACACCTCTCACTATACACACACTGTGTCCTCTGTATAACACCTCTCACTATACACACACTGTGTCCCTCTGTTAACACCTCTCACTATACACACACTGTGTCCCTCTGTATAACACCTCTCACTATACACACACTGTGTCCCTCTGTATAACACCTCTCACTATACACACACTGTGTCCTCTGTATAACACCTCTCACTATACACACGCTGTGTCCTCTGTATAACACCCCTCACTATACACACACTGTGTCCCTCTGTATAACACCCCTCACTATACACACACTGTGTCCTCTGTATAACACCTCTCACTATACACACGCTGTGTCCTCTGTATAACACCTCTCACTATACACACACTGTGTCCCTCTGTATAACACCTCTCACTATACACACGCTGTGTCCTCTGTATAACACCCCTCACTATACACACACTGTGTCCTCTGTATAACACCCCTCACTATACACACACTGTGTCCTCTGTATAACACCTCTCACTATACACACGCTGTGTCCTCTGTATAACACCCCTCACTATACACACACTGTGTCCCTCTGTATAACACCCCTCACTATACACACACTGTGTCCTCTGTATAACACCTCTCACTATACACACACTGTGTCCTCTGTATAACACCTCTCACTATACACACACTGTGTCCCTCTGTATAACACCCTCACTATACACACACTGTGTCCTCTGTATAACACCTCTCACTATACACACACTGTGTCCTCTGTATAACACCTCTCACTATACACACACTGTGTCCCTCTGTATAACACCCCTCCACTATACACACACTGTGTCCTCTGTAAACACCTCTCACTATCCACACACTGTGTCCTCTGTATAACACCTCCACTATACACACACTGTGTCCCTCTGTATAACACCTCTCACTTACACACACTGTGTCCCTCTGTATAACACCTCTCACTATACACACATGTGTCCTCTGTATAACACCCCTCACTATACACACACTGTGTCCCTCTGTATAACACCTCTCACTATACACACACTGTGTCCCTCTGTATAACACCTCTCACTATACACACACTGTGTCCCTCTGTATAACACCTCTCACTATACACACACTGTGTCCTCTGTATAACACCTCTCACTATACACACACTGTGTCCTCTGTATAACACCCCTCAATACACACACTGTGTCCCTCTGTATAACACCTCTCACTATACACACACTGTGTCCCTCTGTATAACACCTCTCACTATCACACGCGTGTCCTCTGTATAACACCCCTCACTATACACACGCTGTGTCCCCTGTATAACACCCCTCACTATACACAGCTGTGTCCCTCTGTATAAACACCTCTCACTATACACACACTGTGTCCTCTGTATAACACCTCTCACTATACACACCTGTGTCCCTCTGTATAACCACCTCTAACTATACACACACTGTGTCCTCTGTATAACACCTCTCACTATACACACACTGTGTCCTCTGTATAACATCTCACTATACACACACTGTGTCCCTCTGTATAACACCCCTCACTATACACACACTGTGTCCCTCTGTATAACACCTCTCACTATACACACACTGTGTCCTCTGTATAAACCCCTCACTATACACACACTGTGTCCTCTGTATAACACCCCTCACTATACACCACTGTGTCCCTCTGTATAACACCTCTCACTATACACACACTGTGTCCTCTGTATAACACCTCTCACTATACACACTGTGTCCCTCTGTATAACACCCCTCACTATACACACACTGTGTCCTCTGTATAACACCTCTCACTATACACACACTGTGTCCTCTGTATAACACCTCTCACTATACACACTGTGTCCCTCTGTATAACACCCCTCACTATACACACACTGTGTCCCTCTGTATAACACCTCTCACTATACACACACTGTGTCCCTCTGTATAACACCCTCATATATACACACACTGTGTCCTCTGTATAACACCTCTCACTATACACACGCTGTGTCCTCTGTATAACCTCTCACTATACACACACTGTGTCCCTCTGTATAACACCTCTCACTATACACACACTGTGTCCCTCTGTATAACACCTCTCACTATACACACACACTGTGTCCCTCTGTATAACACCCCCACTATACACACACTGTGTCCTCTGTATAAACACCTCTCACTATACACACACTGTGTCCTCTGTATAACACCCCTCACTATACACACTCTGTGTCCTCTGTTTATAACACCTCTCACTATACACACACACTGTGTCCTCTGTATAACACCTCTCACTATACACACCTCTCACTATACACACACTGTGTCCTCTGTATAAACCCCTCACTATACACACACTGGTCCCTCTGTATAACACCTCTCACTATACACACACGTGTCCTCTGTATAACACCTCTCACTATACCACACCGTGTCCTCTGTATAACACCTCTCACTATACACACACTGTGTCCCTCTGTATAACACCTCTCACTATACACACACTGTGTCCTCTGTATAACACCTCTCACTATACACACACTGTGTCCTCTGTATAAAAACACTCACAATAAACACACACTGTGTCCCTCTGTATAACCCTCTCACTATACACACGCTGTGTCCCTCTGTATAACACCCTCACTATACACACACTGTGTCCTCTGTATAAACACCCTCACTATACACACGCTGTGTCCTCTGTATACACCTCTCACTATACACACACTGTGTCCCTCTGTATAACACCTCTCACATATACACACACTGTGTCCTCTGTATAACACCTCTCACTATACACACACTGTGTCCCTCTGTATAACACCTCTCACTATACACACACTGTGTCCTCTGTATAACACCCTCTCACTATACACACACTGTGTCCTCTGTATAACACCCCTCACTATACACACACTGTGTCCTCTGTATAACACCCTCACTATACACACACTGTGTCCTCTGTATAACACCTCTCACTATACACACACTGTGTCCCTCTTTATAACACCCTCACTATACACACCTGTGTCCCTCTGTATAACACCCCTCACTATACACACACTGTGTCCTCTGT